>BGPR01036362.1:0-13172 GCA_013235015.1 Araneus ventricosus
TGGTCCCATAGTAACGAGTGACAGTGTTCACACGTGTGTTTTCACGAAAGCGTTTTCGCTCTACCCGGATGGCAGCTCCAAGAACTGATTCTGTTCTTTAAAGTTAAATAAAATCTTATAAGATTTTAGAAGATTTAAAACATTTTTTTGTTTCTTTTTCGATTAATTATATTTTGTTATGCTGATATTATGATTTTTACATATAATTAAAGCGAATGTGTCTGTATTTGTACAGGATGGAAATGTAATATCAAGTTAGTTTTTTTCAGCTTTTCGAAATAACTTTCGAAAATATTATTGTATTGTAATTTTAATGTAAAAATTTTTTTAGAAGGATAATCATAATACATTTTATTTGACAATAAAAGCTTAATTACACTGTTTATAATAAAGGCATATTCATATTTTATTTTCTTATAAATATCTTTAACAGGCGTATTGTGAAGAAATGCTTTTCCTAAAATTTGTATCTACGATAATAGGGGGGGGGCGGGTTTTTTCCCAAGGAAATAATCTTTTCATCGGTACTCGCTTTATATTCAGATTTTTACTCATACATTAATTAAACTGGTCGCTGATTCATTAAATGCATCATGCTTCCTTCTACATTTATTTTTTTTTTACTTTCTCGTATAGGAAATATACAAAGAAAAAATATTGTAATCGTCAAAAAATTTGAACTCGAGTTTTTGACAAATCTCAACGTTTTAGACCTCCTTGAGTCCGAAAAACACAATTTTGGAATTATATCTGTGTGCATATCTGTGTGTGTGAACAAGATAACTTGAAAACTATTAGAGCTACGGGGATAAATTTGGTATGTATCTTTACACATAATTTGTAGGTTTTTATCAAATTTTGGACAAAATCCGTCTAAAGGAAGTCCGTCTGTCCGCGTTTATGTGAACACTCTAACTCAAAAACTTGAATAGCTAGATGGATAAAATTTGGTACACAGTTTTATCATCATGAATGTAGGTCCGAATCAATTTTTTTTATATTAAGAAAGCTGCTAAACTTTAATTTGCGTTTTCCTAATTTAAAGTGCATTTCATAAAAAGTTAATTACGCCGTTCTGAAAATAAATAAATAAGCTACAAAAAAAGTCAATTATTTGTTTTTCGTTAAAATTATTTCTTCACCACAGTGTAGTAAACAACGTCCATATGGCCCAAATTCGGCGACTCCATCCTAATCATTTCAATGATGTGAATTTCAAAGTGTGCAATTTTTTCCTTAATTTTAACAAATTGCAGAATATATTTATACTTTGCAGAAAAAGCAGATAATATATATTTTATAACGAACCGGTTGAAACTTATTAATGTTTTAGGTCAGTTGAACAATATTTAGCATATAACTTTTAGATATAACTTTTTCAATTCTTCGTGTTCAAATTTTATTATTTTTCGAATTACTTGAAAAATGTGACTTGAGATTCATAAATAAAAATATATTGAAAAATAATTTTTCTCATCCCTAGACTTTGAAAAATATGAAATTGCTTACTTTTTAAAGCAATTTTTTTCTCTACAAAACAACACATGCAATGATCATTATAAGTTGTTATAATGTTTAAAAATAACTCAAAATAGAATTTTTATCGATATAAAATGATTTTAAATTAAATATACATGCCTACTGTTTATCAGGATAAGCAGATTATCCATAGGATATTCTTTAATTTGTGAGAACATTATATGAAACACAAAAAACAAAAAAATTATACACTAATGTTTGTTATCCTCAATTCAATTGAGAATTTTCTGAAACAATTCCGTACATTATAAGTTGTGAAATCTTTATTCATTATATGCAATGAATTCTTCCTTCGATGGGAGCTCTTCAAATAAATCCCTTCATTCAAATAAATCACCATTTCTGAACCACGTATATCACTCACTCAGAAAGATTAACGCCGAATGTGGCCACGAAAGCCGAATATGCAGTGCTACCATACAGCGACGATTCGCCAAATGCCCCGTGTGAACACCACCGACACGTTTTCAGTTCTCGGCCGAATTCGCCGTAACCGACCCGTGTGTTCGTAAATATTAATCTTTGCGCATAAGTTTCGGATTCATGCAACGAAATGAAGAGTTTCGATACTTAAATCTGAATTAAATCAATATGGTAATTTATTTAAAAGACAAAGATCACTTCGACACGCTTACATTATCTCACTCGTCCTTTGCGTTTTTATATAGATTGAAACAACAATAAATGTCTAAAATATGATATCACTTCTACTTTAAAAGTTTAAAAAATTCTTATCTTAAGGAGTTAAACCTTTGCACTCGGAAAGGTAATTAGATACATATTTATTCACTGATTTACGTGAGCTCATATTAATGCTTTGGAACTTAAAAATATCTTTATGCAAGTTCATTTTTCCTGAAAAATCATTTTAAAGCCTTGTAGGTAATTTTTTAACCATCGAAGGGGTCTATTCTGGTACCCCCGGTTGGGTTCCTATACGTCACTTTCCCCGTTGTTAACGTGCAGAAAAAGTGACGTCTCCCAACCCAACCGGGGATACCAGAATAGACAGGAAGTCAAGAAACGCTGAAATGATACACCATCTAGAATGGTGACTCAGAGTCACCTCTCGAGTGCAGAGGGTTAAAATAGAGCTCGAGCCAAGGTGTGCGCATTTTAAATTCTTACCGGAAAGTTTCAATCTTTTCATCGATTTTATCGATAAATATATTTAGAATCGATAACTAGTCGTATGGTAATTAGGTCCAATGTTTTCCAATCTGGAAGTAAAAGCTATGCTTGAATTTTACAAATTTTTGGAAACCAGACTCGAAATATTACAAATGAAACTATTTCTATATTCGGAAATACTAATAGGTATCGGAAGTTGTTTATTCTCTTCAAATGAAACGTTTCTGGTAAGATACGAATTCACTGATAGTAATTACTCCCTTAAGGGATAATTTCGAAAGCTATTGATTTTCGATCAAGATCGATTTCGAATTAGGGATGATAGCATAAAGTCAAGTGGTATGTAAAAAGTATTAATTGGAAGCAACTGCACAGTTGGGAAACCATTTCCGAAACAAACTGTCCGTGTGGCCGCCAAAATGTCTAGCTTATCGCGGTCTCTATACAAACAGGTTATCACAGGAAGAATCCATTTATAGTAGGTGGAAGTTAATTCAAATGTGCAACATTGGCGCATTTAAAAAAATTGCAAAATTTGAATGATCAACTACTCTTTTTACCACCGCAAACTGGCACCAAGAATGAAACAAAACTCCTACTTCCGTCGGATTCCTCCTAATCGAAATGGATCTTCCCTAGCATAACCAGTTGCTATAGCGACCGCCGTAAACTAGACAGTTTGGCGGCCACAGTTCTCGCGGTGGATAGACATTAGTAGTTACTTCTCCAAAACATTAATAAACAAATTATACTGCTGCATGTTTCAAAATTAATAGCTACGTAAATAGTTTGTTGTGCAAAGGGTTGAATTTGGTACAATTTTGCAAAGCAAACTACATACATGTATGGTCTGCAACAATAATTATAAAGTCTTAATATATTTATTGACCCCCGCTGAAATTACTACATAAAATTATACGATATATGAATGGTAATTTTACTTTCTCTTGTATTAAGTTTAAAAAGGGAAACTATTGTAATCGTAAAAAAATTCTACCTCGAAATTTTAATAAATCTCCACATTTAAGATCTCCTTGTGAGATATACAAAACCATTTTTGAATTATGACTGTCTGCTGCTCTGTAAGTCTGTGAACACGATATCTTTAAAACACCAATATACGCTTGGCGCAGTATGGCCAAACATGGCTCTTCTGAACACGATACCTTGAAAACACCAAGATAAGCTTGACGCAGTATGGCCAAACATGGCTCTCGTGCCAATATAACCCAACCAACCGACTCAAAACACCTAGAACTAAATGGATGAAATTTGGTTGTGGACGTGGGTTGTGGGTGCACACCAGCAGGAGTACGTTATGATCTTTCACTGATTGTCGGGCCCCGGAGGCCTAGTGGTAATGTCTCGGTTTTGGGGCCGGTGGGTTTCGATTTCACTGAAGATCCGCCGTGTATGGGGCCTATTGTGAGCTAAATCATACTCAGTGACCATAGGTCCTCCCGCTGGTGTGGTGTGGAAGTTTGGAGAGGCTGGTGCCGGCTCAGGTGTCGGCCTCGTCATGTGACCGCTGTTCAAAACAGCCATCGTGTTGCTTCTCAGCAGGACATTGATATTACTAAGCTTCTACTGATTCTTTGTACTAACGTAGCTAAATCAGCATATTATTTTAGCATGGGTATGGTTGTAGGCTGGATACTAGCTGTAAATTGATACATGTTGGATGCAAAAAGCATTAAAATTGTTCTAAAATGAAGTCTTTTGAACCAAATTTGGCACGTTCTTCTGGAAGTAGGTGCTCACTAAAAATGTGATTTCGAAGTTCTAATTAGGTTTTTAATTAAAAATGAATCAAATTTGAAACTTTTCTCAATTCATTCAACATCATTTCATTCAACAACTTCGGAAAAATAACTGCAAAAAATTCCAATCTTATTACAGCTTCGGATTCAAAAAAACTATCTTTTCTGTAATATCAATTTAATTTCTGCGCAGTTATTCTCTAATCTTATAAATTTTTAAAAATATTTTGCAACAATATTTTTCAATGTTTTAGTCACTGCGTTTATCTGCACGAGCGTTGCGACGATATTAAATTCATTTTTTTGTAATTTATCGCTACTCTACAAATAATAGGCGATTAGCGCGTGTCCGGATTATCGGGGTTCTACTGTAATTTAAAATTTCTCGGGCACCGTTGATAATAGCGGGATACATTTCATATCAATCGATAGCAAATCTTATTTCACTATTTTAGAGCTATTAACTTTGAAATTAGAACAATTACTTTTTTTAAATTAAAATTACTGAAATTTAGTTGCCATAGCAATGAAATAATGCTGTCTAAAGTCTCGCAGTGCTATGCCGCGAATTTTATTGTTGGTGACGTCAGAGCGTTACCGGATCAGTGAGAGATGGATCTGGGCTATTATATTAGTAATATGATATAAATATGTAATATACGATCCGCGATCTAAGTACCTCTTACATATGTGCGACTGTTGGAAGGTTAATAACATTGATAGGCAGCATTGAAACAAACCGGCAACCGGCTTCGAAGTAGGACTGCTTGAGAAAATCTGTTTAGTATTCTGGTTTCAGCTGTTTGGATGATTTATTATAAAGTTCTGAGTGAGAAGAGCTTAACAAATTCATGCTTAATAGTTTGCGTTGTTAACGGTAACGGATGTTTTCGAACACTCTTACAGATCCTAAATTAGAAAGAAGGAAAATGACATAACAGTTCCGAAGATTTGAGACATTGAAGAACACTAAGGGGTCTATTCTGGTACCCCCCTATGCTTCCGTTCAGTTACGTATTGCTGTAGGGTCTTGAGCTCAGCGATGCTAAGCTATAAGGACTCACCATGACATTGCCATATTAGATATTAATTTTTTAATTAAAATTCTATGATTAAGGGATTTTTACACAATATACAAATTATCAATTCAAAACAACTCACTTACTCAGGACGAGATAGGATAAGACAAGTCATAAATCAACTCTGGATACAGTTCGCAATTTCACGAGTTCACTCGAGGTAATGCAAAAAAAGTTCAGTTCTACTCTGGCAGTATAAGGTCAGTTCGGAATAATGATCTGAGGATTAATCGCGAGATTTCTATGAATAACCACTCGGGTTACTATCAGCTACCAAGAAGGTAATTCGTGGCGACGTCTAATTCCAATCAGGTTCCTAAGAGATACTCACTCGAGGACGAGCGATATCGGCGAAGGTTGGCTCAGGTTAAGGGGGGCAGGCCCGATACGGCAACTTCTCAGCCTGAGAACCTTTTCCAAATTCTCCGTCACGAGAATTCTCCAGTTCTCCAAACGACCTATCTTGATCTCTCGATCATCCTCTCAATTCTCTCTGGTTCCAGCTTAAAAACACTCCTTGGGACCTGCCTTTTAGGCAGGGGTCACAAGTTCAGCTCTTCATTTGTCGGAGAGGGAGCCCTTTTCTCCCAATGACAAAACTCTGTCTTTAACTCCTCAATCGCATTGGGGCTCTAGGCGTACGCAATGCATTTCCGGCTACTTGTCAATTCGAGGTCGGTGTCGGTGAGTTTCAAACAAGACCCTCAGGATAACAATCTGGAAGGGCTTTGTCGGCCGCTCTCTGCTTAGCGAACTGGGAGGTCCGGTCACTTTTTTTTCGTGAGGAAATTTCGGCTGTTTCTCGACCTCTTACGCATTAATAGTGTGCTGTTCAACTCTCCAGTAATGTAACAGTAAGTTCAAAGGAAATGTTAAACCCAGTTTATTCATCTTGGATAACGGAAATTTTATCAATTGGCATAATTACAACAACATTTCATCAATTTATTAGTATAATTATGTCACAAACTCATTCTTCGCAAAAGAATGTGTTTGTGTGAATAATTTATGATATTTTTTAATGAGAATTGCTCACACTTAACCGTCGCGCCTGTCCTTATTGACGTGCATCAATTATCGCATTTATTATAAACAAAATTTAATCATTAATTAACTTATAATATGATAAAAAATTACATAGTATACATAAGCATCTCAAGTATTCTTGCCTTCTGAGATGAATGAAAACGAAAAAACCCTTTCCAAAACAGGAGGGGTCATCTTATTAGATAGCAAGAAAATGCGACTCTTAGGAATAAACATAATTTAAAAATAATTCAATTATATGTAACAAAATCGACTTGTGGTGTGTACGTGAATGAGTCCAATAGCAGGACAAAAAAATAAAACTCTTTATTTTACAGGTATTCTAAGCAAGAAACGAACAAGTATTAAAACAGCACTTGTAAAAAATTAACAACAGAGACTACTGCAATAATCTCGACACAGGCTCAAAGGTTTCCTATTAGCTCACCGGCGCATGAGATCAAAATCAACTAACTCCTCTTGGCAGAGATTTCTTTTCATACTTTTCCAACAGGAAGTGCGTAATCTCAGGAAGTTCATGAAGCCGGTAGAAATAGATTGAAAATTCGAGTCCTTCTAGAAAATTCCTTTTGTCGCAATTATCGCTTCAAGATTAGCATCTCTGGGAATCGACTTTATAGCTTTGTGACAATGTAGATTAGCGTAGTTTACTGACACTGCATCAAAACACCCGTACAAAATTGTAAATATTAATCTTTGCGCATAAGGGCGCGAAGACAGGACGTTTTCGCAGAAAGTTGCAACCTTGACGCGAATGTGATCCTGTTTTATTTATTGGCGCTGTTCACACTGGTGCGGCAAAGGTTGTGGAACAGTTCTCGACGCGCAGTATCATCCTTCCCCAATGAACAGTCTCGGTTTCGCCGGCAAATCGTCGATGGTCCATAGTAACGAGTGACGAGTGTTCACGTGTGTTTTCGGCTGTTTTCCATCTACCGGATGGCAGCTCAGAGAACTGATTCTGTTCTTTAAAGTTAAATAAAATCTTATAAGATTTTAGATGATTTAAAACATTTTTTGTTTCTTTTCGATTAATTATATTTTGTTATGCTGATATTATGATTTTTATATAATTAAAGCGAATGTGTCTGTATTTGTACAGGATGGAAATGTAATATCAAGTTAGTTTTGGCTTTTCGAAATAACATTCGAAAATATTATTGTATTGTAATTTTAATGTAAAAATTTTTTTAGAAGGATAATCATAATACATTTATTTGACAATAAAGCTTAATTACACTGTTTATAATAAGACATATTCATATTTTATTTTCTTATAAATATCTTTAACAGGCGTATTGTGAAATGCTTTTCCTAAAATTTGTATCTACGATAATAGAGGGGTCGGTTTTTTTCCC
Source organism: Araneus ventricosus (assembly GCA_013235015.1). Taxonomy (NCBI): domain Eukaryota; kingdom Metazoa; phylum Arthropoda; class Arachnida; order Araneae; family Araneidae; genus Araneus; species Araneus ventricosus. The sequence continues at coordinate 7,915 of BGPR01036362.1, forward strand.
AAGGAAATAAATCTTTTCATCGGTACTCGCTTTATATTCAGATTTTCACTGATACATTAATTAAACTGGTCGCTGATTCCATTATTCATCATGTTTCCTACATTTATTTTTTTTTACTTTCTCGTATAGAAATACAAAGAAAAAATATCGTAATAATCAAAAAATTCGAACTCGAGTTTTCACGAATCTCCGTTTTAGACCTCCTTGAGTCCGAAAAACACAATTTTGGAATTATATCTGTGTGTGTGAACAAGATAACGAAAACTATTAGAGCTATGGATAAATTTGGTATGTTTCTTTACACATAATTTGTAGTTTTTTATCAAATTTTGGACAAAATCGTCTCAAAGGAAGTCCGTCTGTCCGCGTTTATGTGAACACTCTAACTCAAAACTTGAATAGCTAGAGATAAAATTTGACACAGTTTATCATCATGAATGGTAGTCCGAATCTTTTTTTATATTAAAGAAGCTGCTAAACTTTTTGCTTTCCTAATTTAGTGCATTTTCATAAAATTAATTACGCCGTTCTGAAAATAAAAATAAGCTACAAAAAAGTAATTATTTGTTTTTCGTTAAAATTATTTCTTCTACAGTGTAGTAAACAACGTCCATATGGCCCAAATTCGCGTCCATCCAATCATTTCAATGATGTGAATTTCAAAGTGTCAATTTTTCCTTAATTTTAACAAATTGCAGAATATTTTATACTTTGCAGAAAAAGCAGATAATATATTTTTTTTATAACAGACCGGTTAAAACTTATTAAGTTTTGGTCAGTTGAACAATATTTAGCATATAACTTTTAGATATAACTTTTTCAATTCTTCGTAGTTCAAATTTTATTATTTTTCAATTTACTTGAAAATGTGACTTGAGATTCATAAATAAAATATATTGAAAAATATTTTTCTCATCCCTAGACTTTGAAAAATATGAAATTGCTTACTTTTTTAAACACTCTCCTAAAACAACACTATCAATGATCATTATAAGTTGTTATAATGTTTAAAATAACTCAAAATAGAATTTTTATCAATATAAAATGATTTTAAATTAAATTACATGCCTACTGTTTATCAGGATAAGCGATTATCCATAGGATATTCTTTAATTTGTGAGAACATTATATGAAACACAAAAAACAAAAAAATTATAACTAATTATGTTATCCTCAATTCAATTGAGAATTTTCTGAAACAGTTCCTATACTATAATTGTAAAGTTTTATTCATTATATGCAATGAATTCTTCCTTCGATGGGACTCTTCAAATAAATCCTTCATTCAAATAAATCACCATTTCTGACCACGTATATCACTCATTCAGAAAGATTAACGCCGAATGTAGAAAGCGAATAATACGCGCCACCATACAGCGACGATTCGCCAAATGCCCCGTGTGAACACCACCGAACGTTTTCAGTTCTCGTAGCGCCGTAACCGACCTGTGTTCGTAAATATTAATCTTTGCGCATAGTTTCGGATTCATGCAACGAAATGAAGAGTTTCGATACTTAAATCTAGATTAAATCAATATGGTAATTTATTTAAAGACAAAGATCACTTCGACACGCTTACATTATCTCACTCGTCCTTTGCGATTTTATGATTAGACAACAACTAAATGTCTAAAATATGATATCACTTACTTTAAAGGTTTAAAAATTCTTATTAGAGGAGTTAAACCTTTGTACTCGGAAAATGAATTAGATCGAATATTTATTCACTGAGTTTACACGATCTCATATTATTGCTTTGGCTAAAATATCTTTATGCACAGTTCATTTTTTCAAAAAATCATTTTACAACTTTAGGTAATTTTTTAACATCAGAAGGGGTCTATTATGGTACCCCGTTTGTTGGGAGACGTCACTTTCCGTTGTAGCGTAGGAAAAAAGTCGTCTCTAACCAACAAGAACACCAGAATAATTTCCAGAGAATCGAAACGCGAAATGATACCATCTAGGTGACTCAGACACCTCTCGAGTAGAGGGTTAAAATAGAGCTTGAACCAGGTGTGCGAATTTTAAATTCTTACCGGAAAGTTTCAATCTTTTCATCGAAATCGATAAATATATTTAGAATCGATAACTAGTCGTATGGTAATTAGGTCAATGTTCCAATCTGGAAGTAAGCTATGCTTGAATTTTACAAATTTTGAAACCAGACTCAGAAATATTACAAATGAAACTATTTCTATATTCGAAATACTAATAGGTATCGAAGCTGTTTACTCTCTTCAAATGAAACGTTTCTGGTAAGATACGAATTCACTGATAATGTTACTCCTTAAGGGATACAAAGCTATTGATTTTCGATCAAGATCGATTTCAATTAGGGATGATAGCATAAAGTCAATTGGTATGTAAAAAGTATTAATTGGAAGCAACTGCACAGTTGGGAAACCATTCCAAAAAAACTGTCCGCCAAGAGTGTGGCCGCCAAAATGTCTAGCTTATCGCGGTCTCTATACAAACAGGTTATCACGAGGAAGAATCCATTTATAGTAGGTGAGTTAATTCAAATGTGCAACATTGGCGCATTTAAAAAATTCCAAAATTTGAATGATCAACTACTCTTTTACCACCGCAAACTGGCACCAAGAATGAAAGAAAACTCCTACTTCCGTCGATTCCTCCTAATCGAAATGGATCTTCCTAGCATAACAGTTGCTATAGCGACCGCCGTAAACTAACAGTTTGGCGGCCCAATCCCAGTGAATAGACATTAGTAGTCTCTCAAAACATTAATAAACAAATTATACTGCTGCATGTTTCAAATTAATAGCTACGTAAATAGTTTGTTGTGCAAAGGGTTGAATTTGGTACAATTTTGCAAAAACTACATACATGTATGGTCTGCAACAATAATTATAAAGTCTTAATATATTTAGTATGCTGATATACACATAAAATTATACGATATATGAATGGTAATTTTCTTTCTCTTGTATTAAGTTTAAAAAGGAAATTTGTAATCGTAAAAAATTCTACCTCGAGAATTTTAATCTCTCACATTTAAGATCTCCTTGTGAGATATACAAACCATTTTTGAATTATGACTGTCTGCTGCTCTGTAAGTCTGTGAACACGATATCTTTAAAAAACCAATATACGCTTGGCGCAGTATGGCCAAACGTGCTCTTCTAGCGATACCTTGAAAACACCAAGATAAGCTTGACGCAGTTGGCCAACATGGCTCTCGTGCCAATATAACCCAACCACCGACTCAAAACACCTAGAACTAAATGGATGAAATTTGGTTGTGGACGTGGGTTGTGGGTGCACAGAGTACAGTTATGATCTTTTGATTGTCGGGCCCCGGAGGCCTAGTGGTAATGTCTCGGTTTTGGGGCCGGTGGGTTTCAAATTTCACTGAAGATCACGCCGTGTATGGGGCTATTGTGAGAATCATCTCAGTGACCATAGGTCCTCCCTGGTGTGGTGTGGATTTTGAGAGGCTGGTGCCGGCTCTCGGGTGTCGACCTCGTCATGTGCTGCTGTTCAAAACAGCCATCGTGTTGCTTCTCAGCAGGACATTGATATTACTAAGCTTCTACTGATTCTTTGTACTAGTCAGCTAAATCAGCATATTTTAGCATGGGTATGGTTGAAGGCTGGATACTAGCTGTAGAATTGTACATGTTGGATGCAAAAAGCATTAAATTGTTCCACTGAAGTCTTGGAACCAAATTTGGCACTTCTTCTGGAAGTAGGTGCACTAAAATGTGATTTCGAAGTTCTAATTAGGTTTTTAATTAAAGAAGATCAAATTTGAAACTTTTCTCATCATTCAACATCATTTCATTCAACAACTTCGGAAAAAATAACTGCAAAATCCAATCTTATTACAGCTTCAGTTAAAAAAAATATCTTTTCTAATATTCAATTTATTCTGCGCAGTTATTCTCTAATCTTATAAATTTTAAAAATATTTTGCAACAATATTTTTCAATGTTTTAGTCACTGCGTTTAGCTACGAGCGTTGCGACGATATTAAATTCATTTGTAATTTATCTATCTCTACAAATAAGAGTAATTCTAGAATAATATAAAGACAGACGAATCACGCGTAAAACATTTCATTACTCATAACATACACACATCTGTTGTTAAAATACGTTACAACATTGAAAAACGTGTTATGGATTGGAATAATTTTAAACTTTTTCCGATAAGAAAGTTGAAATATGTCGTTTAAAAAACATCACCAAGAAGGTTTAGTTTATTTATATTAACGTCTAGTTTTAAGTAACAAGAGGGCTGTTTGGGACGGTACTCGTTATTTTGAAGCACTGGTCAGATGACAGTACGAGAACATGAGCTGTCACACTCCTCTCTCCACCACACATGTGGGAGGACGTTTAGCCACTATATATGATTTAACATGCAACAGACCCCATACACGGCGGATCTTCAGAAAATTGGTTATGAACAGAACCCTCCAGCCCAGAAGTCGAGTCTGCCACTAGGACTAACAAGAATATTCCCGTATCAGCCAGTGAGTTATTTTTCAAAGACTTCGTAAAATATGTCTTGATTCAATCCCTAGTAAAATGGGAAGAAATGTATATTGCTCTTTTAGATATTTTTTTCTTAAAGCAATAAAAACTATTTTTGTATTATTGCTAATAAATCGATTTGAAGTATGCTTTAAGGTTGTTTTAGACTTCGTTATTCGATATCGTTTTGACTTCAATTCCAAGGCTTGTTAAACATTACTCGGTGACATAATGAAAATATTGATGGTGTTCTTTCAAAGTTATAATGTGTGAAGTGTTAATATTTTTGTCAGATACATTAAATGTTATCTCTTTTCTCTTTTGTAATGAATAAATTTTGAATCGTTTGAAAAATATTTTTAGTACAGATGCAGCAATAAAAAAATTTATACATTTTCCATAATTCTTGTGTTTGATTTCTGTTTGATAATGCAGATGCGGATTTTTTTTCTTAAGAAGCCTTTTTGTTAATTAGTAAATACGAGAAAAGATTTCCGACAAAGAATAGTTTTCTATATTTTAAAGGTATTTACACAATTTTTCATGTATTTTGAAATTTAACCAATTGTTTCTTTAACCTGAAAACATTAACGGTAACGGATGTTTCGTACACTCTTCTGATCCTAAATTAGAAAGAAAATGACATAAGTTCCGAAGATTTTAGACAGAAGAACACTAAGGGGTCTATTCTGGTACCTCGGTTGCGTTCCGTTGTTAACGACCAACCGGGGGGTTCAAGAATAGACCTTATTCTAG
>BGPR01036363.1:4230-15185 GCA_013235015.1 Araneus ventricosus
ATACAACAAATACTTTCAATTACTATTTATCCAAAATTATAATATCTTCTTTATTTATCGCATTTAACTGCATACAAATTCACTCCTCTTATTTTATTTAAATTCTTTTTTGTGCGTTCTAACACATTTACGAAATTCTAATATTTTATCTTCTACGATGAACAAAATCATTTTGTGTTATCTAAATTTTCCTCTTCTGACGCTAACATAACTTACCCCACTTTTTCTAAAATTCAGAGAGCAGAAAGCCTTTAAAAAAGTACATCAGATCCTGCGACTGCACGTGGTCGGTGTCTTCCACTTGTTGCATTTCCTCGTTGAAAATGTCCAGTCGGTTTAGCAGAAGGGCGGAAGTGGAGTTCCACGGGCGGATATTGGATTCACCGTGTCTAATCTGCGACCTTGATGTGAAACTTCCGCTCGGTCATTGGCGCGGAAGCCTTATCTACATTCGATCCACCCTTTTTTATTCCGACCGTCTTATCAACCCTTGTGCAGAGGGGAGCTCTTTCCAAGGGCGCATTTCGCTTCAATTCCCTTCACTCAAATGTCGTTTTCACCGTAAAAAGGGAAGTGTTATCTTTTTAACACTTGGCAGACGATTATTCGTATGTTCTACTGGGTGAAGAAATATTTTGGATATTTTGTTGGCATACTTATTAATGTATATTATTTATTAAATAAACTTAATCTAAATTTTTGAAGAGTATTTTTGCATGGCTTTATCTTAAGCTGATCGAAGCGAAATATCGAAAACTCAGGAAACCTTTAGATGAAGTATTTTTCAGAATATGGAAGTTAATTAATTCATTTTCATCGTGAAGAATTCATTCTTCTGTATATAGATGTAGATCAGTGGCGAATCCAGGGGGGGGGCTATCGGGCTCAGGTTATGTTAAGAGTCAAACGACTCCAATTAACTTAATAACATTTGTAGAATATAATTTTGATTTTTATGATGTGTGCCCAAATGAAAAGAAGACCTTAGCTGTATCGGCGTTGTATCAAATCTCAGTGAGTCAATGTGCTAGCCGATAGATGGCGTGGTGGTTTTCCCAGTTGCACCTGCGTAGTTAAAGGCTTCGCATCAATATCCTCATTTCTGGTGAGTTGTTTCCGCAGTTCGTTGCATGATGGATTCCTCCAGATCAGCACAAAGAGCAGTTATCCAATTTCTTCGCACAGAAAAGAAGCATGCTTCACGAATTTATCGTAGGATGAAAGAGGTGTAAGGAGAGCAGTGTCTCGCACGGTGTACCATATTTCGGTCGTGTCAGCGTTATGAGGCTGAACGCGTAAACATCAAGGACTTGCCACGCCCTGGGCAGGCGCACGTTGTGACAAACAGTGCCACGATTTCGGCTGTGGATGAGCTCATACAGCAGTATCGTCGGATCACCACAAGTGAAACTGCTGTTGAACTATCGATAAGCAAAGGAACTGTGCATCTCATAATCCACAAAAAGCTTGGTTATGGCAAAGTTTGTGCACAGTGGGTGCCCAAGGGTCTGTCAGAGAATCAGAAGATGGTGTTTGTTGTGTTGGGTGTTTGCCTGACCCAGGAGTTTCTACACTGAAGCATCCACTCCCTTCCTACGCGCGGGGATCAGTGTATCAATGCCAATGGCGATTATTTATAGTTGTACTTTTCCACATGAACTACAATTAGAATATTGTTATTAAAATTTCTATACATATAACTGTAGTCTCCTTTTCATTTGGACACACCTTATAATTCACTTTGCCAGACGTGCTGCCTTTGAGCGCACTTACCGAACAATGTATATGGCTTCGATTTACATTGACTATCATCTGAAGAGTTAAAGTCATCTCGCATGTATTGAATATAGAAATATGAAGAACTATAAATGAAAGAGTTTTAGTTTACAACGACTGCTACCTTTTCACGCCTGCTTCTTCATCTCAAATAAAGCATGATCTTTCATGCATGTGCACATGATAAGTCGAAGCCGCATCCAGTTAAACAAAAGAAAATTGGTACTTGGTACACAACAAAATTGTAAATTTCTATCAGACTTTACCAAATCGATCTACTTTATCAGGAACTGATCCAAAATGCATTCTCGGTTCTCTTCAGTATGCTACGAAGTTAAACACAAAATACTTCATATTGTGGAATCATACCCAAAGTTTTAACGTAGGACTATGTTCCTCCCATTGGGGTCTCTGGAAGGAAATTCATTCACACTCCAGAACTCCATAAACCTTAGTATGGGATATCCTTTATATATCGGTAACTACATATGCTAAAAACATAACTAATATCTTATTTTAGAGATAAAGGGTAACAACAGAAGTTACAAAAAATTATTAAATTATGCATGTTACTTTTCATATCATCGACCAATCCTACACAGAATTGTAACATATCCACGCACGATTGAAGAATTCAAAATAAAATAATTGACATTATGATATATTTTATTAAGAAATTTCAATTCTTATTACAATTTTATTTGAATATTTACTATTTTTATTGTAACCTTAGTTTCATTTTATTTCGTCAATTTGCCATACATTAACATTTCCGCGAAACAAAAGAGAATTGAGAAACATTGTTTAAATTTTATTATTTAAATCTTATTGTTTATAAAAAAAATGCTGTTTTAATTTAAAGTTTAAGCTAAAATTTTGTTTTTTAAATTTATTCTAATTTTTCTAGTTGATTGTTTTTAAGCTTTAATAAAATAATGTGTTTTATAACAAAACATGTACCAAAACAAACTGCCAAATCATTAAAAAAAAGGATACATGCAAAAATATTTTGCATTCATGTTGCCACACACGTGCCATAAATAAAACAAAGATTGTTTTCATTATCGTATCAAAATAAACACATTTTAATTCGACGGCATTATCTCTCCGTCAAACGATATACAAAGAAGAATGTTTATAGATATTATCTTCCTGTTCTTACATCCGATGAAATTATTAAATATGTTTTCTGTGGATATTGATATTTTTAAGAGTAAATATTTAAAGAAATATTTAAACGGAAAGAGAAATATTTACGAAATAATTTTTTAGTTGGAGAAAGAATTTTGAAAAATACACGATTAATAAATTTTTATACCTTAAGGCTGATGAGGATTTGTTTTCAATTTGCATTTATTTAAGTAACATTTGGTAAACAAGGAAAAATGCAGGAACAAGAAAATTTAAAATTGTGTTTAATGTTTATAGGAATAAGCATGTTATATTGATAAAATCAATAAGTTCTGCTGAGTTATGGCGCTGAAATTTTCATACAGTATGTGTATAACCACAAAAAGTCCTCTTGTAAAACTTCAAAAACGGATTAGCAGGTGTTTCTTGTTTAACACGTGAGTACAACAAAATACAATTTTTCTTAAACGTGTTGAATGTCTGGGTGTTTTTTAAAAAAGAATTTCTCTATTTATAGTTTTTTTTCAACAAAAGCAAATAATATTTAATCATCAAATTTTTAATTTTACATATTCTACAAAAATTTAAAATGAAATACATTCCCATCCGTTGTATAATCAATTTTTACAATTTTACTTGTAGGATACATAATTGAGATTAGTAATGAGTATAATCTTTTGACGTTAGATGTGAATATTGGGTAAACCTGGAGTTCACGGTGCCGGCCTGCTTCTCGCCAATTCTTATTGGCGCAATTTCATGTGCCGTCGCCAAATACAGTTTGGATGTGCAATACGCTTTTTATTGCTCTCTTGCGCATGCGTCACCTGAAAACGAGAGATTGAGCACGCAATGCCTGCGGCATTTCAAGTGTGTATGTACCGTGCAAATTTTCTAACTTAAAAAACATCAGCGGCTTCGCTTTCAGCATAACAGGAAACTAGTAGCTCCGCTTTTTCATTGAATGTTAGGAAACCACGTTTTTTAAAAAATTCCGAAAACGAGAATTTCCGCACGCAATGCCTGCGGCATTTCAAGCGTGTACCGGGCAAATTTTTTAACTTAAAAAAACATCAGCGGCTTCACTTTCAGCATAGTGGAATAATCGTAGCTTCGCTTATTCATTGAGAAACGAAACAAACAGAATAACATACACGGTACTGAACCGATATTTCATCCGAAGAATTCCAAACGAAGTTTTATTCAAATTCGAATTTATCGACCAATTGCATCGAAGAATTGAACAAAACAGTCCAACTGAAACGTGGCGCAATGTAGCCTGATCAGCAAAACACCGATGAAAGGATCAATTTGTGCGCATGCGCGCTTGTCACTCGTTAAAAACATCTAGGCGCAACCAAAACAAATGTTCTCTCATCGCCGTTCTTGGCGGCAAAGATTTGGCGATCCTAAGAGGAACGAAGTAGGCGGGCACCGTAAACTCCAGGTTAACCGAATATTGTTAGCATCCACAAAAATGAAAAATATCAGAATTGCAAAGAATTGATTATATAGAATAGAATAATATTATATTAATTACGTACAGATAATATGAGAATATCATACTCAGTGCTGTTTTAGAAAATTACAGCATTCAATTTCCATACTTAAAAAACGCAGTCTTATCTATGCTAGAAGCATTCAGATAAAGACACAACCTCGCCTAACAAGTGTTCCCATTCTTGTTTACATACGAAACGAAAACGAATCGAAGACTCTTCCGAGAAAATTTAATCAAAACATTCGATTGCGTTGCGTTCCTATGAATCTCTGCAAAGAATTTCATTTACTTTTTCGAGCCCTGAAACAAAACAAAATCCCATGCCGACACGCATACGTCTAGTTTCCGGTACTAGCGTGATAGAATCGATGGTGTATGAAGATACGGTTCAACCTATTAGTTAAACTTTGTGGGGACTGATGCAGATTGCAATGTACCATCACGCGATAAACATGGGGAAAGCTCTGAAGAAAATGTGAGCAATAAAATAAATAATTCGGCAGTTATGAAACATGGAATTTGTGTTTTGAGTATTTTCAGTTTGCGTGCTTGGCACCAGTTGTATCGATGCATTTCCTGAGAAATCTTGCATTGAATTTCACAATACTCCGTGATCATTGTAGGAAGCTATCGCAGCTCGAACAGTACAGGAGTTCGAGGCTAGATTATAAAATAATCCATGAAGTTTCAATATTTTATACTTCAATACAAATGAATTATTTTTTATCTAATTGTCACATCATACTTATCGAATTGCACAGGAAGTTTTCTTTCAAGATTCAACATTTAACTCAACTAACTAATTCAATTCAACAATTAAATCGTTTGGGGAAAATAAATTAATACTTGTTCACAGATAGAAATTCCTGTGTTTCTAATCTGAATATAACGAATCAACACGATTAACTTTTAATACTGTACAACAGTTTATCAACTAGTAGTTCCGTGAGCAGTAGACCTCGCGTCCAAAAATTATATATATTTTAAACCATTAAAACTCAACTAACATTTTCATCATATATACCTATTAAATCATCTTTTAAAATTAATTATAATAAACTATAAAACTAAATATTATTCACACAATGAAATACATAAAGCTAATAATATTAAAAACTATTACTATGAAAAAAACAATCGAGATATGGAATTCCAACAATCAAATGCCAATCGACCTGAGGAATCGATTATGTCACATTATTTCGAAATTTATAGACGCCAACCTTCTGTGAGGGCCAATTGTTGGAAAAAAACAACAAATATAGGAGTAAATCTCCAAAATATATTAAGAAAAGAGCGATATATATATATATATATATATATATATATATATATATATACAAGAAACAAGCAATACAAACAATTTTATAATTTTCTTTTCCATTTTTTTATCTTTACTCTTCCTTCTTTAATTTTTGTATATTTTTCATCGCTTTCTTTGTCTCCATCGTAATCTTAATCGTACTCTCCCCCAACTCATAGCTTAGGCGCGAATTCATGTAATATGATACTTTGAAAACATCTGGTTTCTTATACGACCAGAAACATTCAGTTCTGTGTCTTCTTTCATGCTGCTAGCATCTCCCCATTTTACTGTATGTACATTTCTAATTCTTGGTCAATTTTATTTGGCCTTTTTTATATCCTAACACTCGGGGTGAAGACAGTGTTGCATTAGCTTATAGCTAACACTGTTCGCAAAAAGTGTCGGGATTTTTCTAATCATTTTATGGTTGGTATGGATAGTTAGTACGGATTTCACCTTCCCTGAAGAAGCATCTGTTCTTTTATACTGAAATACTATACATATATATATATATATATATATATATATATATATATATATATATATATGAAACAAATAAGAAACAATCATAGCATAATTGTAAAAGCAACATATACAACATAAACATTCATAAAACAAAATGTCACGAAAAAAATCTGCGGTAAGAAATGCGGTAGATCGCTTTCATCTTTGTTTCCATCGATTTCATAATCTTCATCGAAACTCCCCCAACCTTAGAAGTTTGGCGCTAAAAAAAGTAATTTGATATTTTGTAAATATCCGGACCCTACATGACGCGTTAGGTTCATTCCTTTGTCACGTCTCCCGCTGGCTGCATCTGTCAGTTTTTGGTTCGCAAAATTATTTCTAATATTTGGTATTTCATTCAAATTCTTGGTTTACCATAATGTTCGGGGTAAAGGACAGTGTTTTTAGCTTTATGCTACTAGCACTGTTCGCAGAAAACATTATGATTTCACTAATTTTTTAGCGGTTCGTATAGATTTTACTTACCCTGATGAGTATCTATACGCTTTTACCGATTAACTATAGTCTCTCCATTTTATTTCAACATTTATTGACTTTCATGACATTGATATATATATAGTTACAATTCATAAAATTTAGCAAAATTAATTAATTAAATTTAAATAAATTAATATAAAAACATATTTTGCATTAAATAGAAAGGCGCATATGCAGCCGAATCTAATAAAATACAAAAACAAATAATAGAAATTTGAATTAAAATTTAATTCAAAAAATTAAATTTAATTCAAATTTCTATTATATATATATATATATATAAACAAAAGAAAACATCAAAACCACGTCATAAAAGAAAAACCAAAACAACAAATCGGAACATAACGCATCCGAGACGCATCATCAGCAAGGGAAATCCCGAACGAGCGTATACATATTTTTGGTGTTTTCTAAACACAAACTCTAGCAATAATGCTAAAAAGAGTTTTTTCTCCGGAACACCAAACAAAAACAATAGTTTGAAACAAATCAAAAAGCTCATGTCCAATTGAAAAAAATAATAAAAAGCCCATGTCCAATTGAAACAAAACACATGAAACCCAACCTCAAAACCAATAATGCGAAACAAAAATGAAGAAAAAGGTATCAAAACTCACCCAATAGTCCACAAATGGACAGACAATGGGCTCAGATGCAATTGCAAGCGACACGAACACATCGTAACGTTCAAAAGTGCTGACGTGATCTCGGTTATGGTGGTTGACAGTTAACGGTTAACGTCGCGAGTTTCGGTAAATATTTTACTAGGAGTGAGAAGTGAAGAGTCTTAGAAACCTTTTGCTGTCCTTGAAGCCTTAGGAACTTTTTAAGAGTATCAGAAAATAAAAAATATACAATTAACTAAAATGAGATTAGCTGTAAAATACAATAGATCAAAGGCAAATAGACAAAGGCAAATATAGAAAGTTTTTTTTATTTATTTATTTTTACAGAACGCTGTGGAATAAAGGTAAATGAAGAGAATTGGGAATTTTAATAGAATGTTTCTGTTTTTGTATGTGTTTGTATATATATATTGTTACGAACTTAGAATGTCGTTTCCAGGCATTAGTAGTCTTATGGCTGGGAAGAGACATTTTCAGAGATTCTTACTAACTATTGAGGGTATTCAACCAATGACCCCGACGTTGGCGACAAAACGGAAATACTCAAAAAGGCTAGAATTTTCGCGATATCTCTCATAGCAGCCGAGATCCGGCTTTCTCCAGAGATTTCCATGCGACGTCACACCCTGTCAGGAAGACTATAAATACCCGGCAGTACGGAAAGACGGGGAACGTCTGTTGATCTACTGGGATCATTTTGGAGTTTCGTCTGCTGTGCGAGCTGGAAAGCTGGTGAGCTGAGCGCTATTAAAAGTGATATTACTGTCATTATTAGTGAATTGCTGTCTGTTTGCGTTGCTAGATCCGAAAGTGCTGTTACTGTTATTGCTAGTGATTTGTTGTCTGTTTGTCTTGATAATCTGTATAAGTGCTATTGCTCCTGTTACCTGTGCTGCGTCTTTATGGAATATTCGTGAATAAAGCGTATTTCTCCGTTGTCCTTTGTTGGACTGTTTCCGCCATACACCCACAAGTTTTGAACGAATTTTTGTTACAATATATATGCTTGCAACATGATGAAATAAATTGGCAAATCGACGATTGTAGAAGCTGAGGGACTCTTCCAAAATCATATTTTGCCCTATATCTCAAAAATGGAGGGTGATGGGTGGCAGACGACCTTTGATGACATATCTAACGTCTTTCATATGAGATTTAAAAAAAGTGTCGAAATCGGTCCCGAGCTTGGGACTGAGGGACTGTCTGAAGATTTTTCCCCATTGAGAATATATAGTGAAGAGCGTTTTTTCCGATTCTCCTAAAAATGGAGGGAGATGGGGGGTAGGTGGACATTGATGACATAACTAGGCGTCATAAACTTTTATATGAAATAAAAATTGTTGAAATAGGTCCAGTGGTTGGAGCTGGGGGACTGTCTCATGATTTAACAAATTTATTTTAAATTTGTAACTAATTTAAGACCTGCTCTTCTGTGTAGTCTTTAAAAGTTTAGCTTCTTTTTCGAAAGCCAATTATTTACACAATATCAGCATTCACAAAATTAAAATTAAATGTCATCTGTAATTATCGGTATTTTTGGAGGCATTATGAATGAAATTACATTTGGCTCGAATCGTTGAAAAAAGCTGAACATTACATGAAAAGGAATCACTGAAATGACCACTGTCTTGAAGCTGAATCAAAAAATAAACACCTTTTGAGGCATGCCGTTTTTAATGACTTCAAGGAGTACTCACGGCGAATTCGAAGGAAATCGATTAACGCGTTTGTTCGTTTTATACAAATTTACAGATAGACGAAATGTTGAATGGTCAAGTTAAAACAGGATCTCCCTTCGCTCTGTCTAAGATAATACAAGGGCAGACAAATTAAGACTAAAACATTATCATACTATGATATTTCGGAGTGGAGGTTCGAATCTCCTTTTTATCATGATTTCTTTTGAATTCTTTCTCACCCAATGAAATGTCTGTATTGTGCTTCCAGTGTGCAACATCTCTCAGAGGGACAGCCAGTCCATCGGCCGGATCCGTCCGGAACTCTACCAGCAGGACGTGATGAGGCAGTGGTCAGCGGACAGTGGCACGGACCTCCTGGGCGACGGAAGCGAACAGGGAGCCTCCTGCGGCAAGCTGACCTTCAGCCTGAGATACGATCACGACGTGGAAGGACTTATCGTCAAGGTGAGAGTTCAACAAACACAAGTTCCTTTGTTTACTCTGGTTTTATATTTTGATTATCATGTCTTCGATAAATTTTCACGTAGCAAACCTGACTCTCGAAGAACATTCACGCTGCTAACATTGTAACAAAAAAGAATTAATTTCAAAGAAAACGACTGAAAAAAATGAAAAGGGAATATCAATGTTTTCCCTAAAGCAGGCCATTCATATCTATTCCAAAATGGAAATTTTGAAACAAGGGAAGGAAAAAACAATCGTCAAGGTCGAAAAGCTATGAAAAATAGCATAGCGGTTCGGAAAATTTGAATTTCCAACTGAGATGTTGCTGGAAAGTTCCAGCAACATCTAGCACCGCTTCTAAAGTGGGACCTGATAATAGGGTGGCGACACATCAAACAATTTGACTAGAATGGGACCCTTCAAGTAAAGGACGTTGAAATAAAAAATGATTGAGTTTTTTATTTCTACTTCAAATAAGATAATTTGGAATTACATGGTGATCTCGTTTTCTCTGCAAAATACAGGGATTCGGAATGACCAAAATTTTATGCATGTCTTCTTCTTCTTACTAATCCTTCTGATCTGAATCAGATCAGATCCAAGAGATCGTTCGCCCTCATCACCTCCAACACGAAATCCGGTCGCTTAAGCAGGTCATCATACACCTAGGCAACAAAGTCAAGCAGATGTTGCGAAGTGGCCTCAATCATGTTGCACTTTGTGCAGATATTCAACTTCTTATCACCACGATAGAATCTGGGGGTTTTTAAGTGTCCGGATGATAAGCGAGCCAAAGCTGTTTGGTCTTTCCTAACCCCCTTAAAACGTATAGCAGCACCTGGGCCTTCACAACGATACCATGAATGGGCTGGTGGATGCCTCCAAGAAATGTTAACAAGGGCCTTTCTTCTTGAGTATAACTCAAGATAAGTCAAGGGTTCTACAAGGGACTGGGGCATGGTAGTACCTTCTTTAGCAAGACTATCAGCAGTATCGTTATATTTTAAATTTACATGTGGTGGTATCCATTGTAGATGAAGAACACAAATATTGCACAGGGTCCTGAGTTTGTTAAAGATATCCATTCCCCTCCGGTCACTAACATCTTTCCAGTTAACAAGATATTGGATAACACTTCGGCTGTCAGAGAGAATCCATATCTCACCGATTAATTGATGTTCCGGAACAAAGTCTAAAGCCATATCAATGGCGATCATTTCGGAACGGAAAACTGAGCCGTAGTCAGCATTTCTTCGTTTAAGAGAAGTTCCCCCCCGACCGTGCTTAAGAAAAACCCCACTTTATGCAGGTGAACAATTTAATGTCAAACACAACAGATCAGACCAAATCCACCGACAGAGTAAAATGCTATTCTCTATCTCTAAATGTTGGCTCCTGTAAAAAACGCGACTTCCATTAAAGTTTTATCTTCGTAGAATAAGTACTAAGACAATATAAATATTTTA
>BGPR01036364.1:332-15571 GCA_013235015.1 Araneus ventricosus
CAAGGAAAACAGTTATGCCAAGTCCATGATAGCAAGTACAGTTACTGATGCATTGTATCAGAAAATCATGGATAAAGAAAGAGCACAGGAAGCCCGTGAAGCTCTCAAACAGCAGTTTGAAGCCACATCAAAGGATCAGCTGTTTAAAATTTGTACAGAATTTTTTGCCTTTTTACTGGTCACTTGGCGATGGTGTTCCTACACACATTGCTAAACTCGGGAATCTGTGGAATGAGCTTAACAACGGTCTCAAAGATAGAGGTGAGCACGAGCTACGTAATCAAATTTTAGTGTGCAAAGTTTAAACTATTTTGCCAAGTAACTTTGAGACATTTAAGTCCAGTTGGATCTTGATGGCTAAAAATGAGAAAAGGACTCTCTATGAGCTTGCAACTCAACTGTGTATGTTTGAAAGAAATTTTGCGAAGTCTGAAACTAAAAATAAAAATGCTCAGGAAGCTTTAGAAGCAAAAGCCACTAAAACCAAACCACTTTAAAAAAGTAAAAAGCAAATTAGAAAGCGCAATTATTGTCACCAAAATAGTCACTGGGCAAAATCTTTTATAAAGTCGATGGCTGATGGAAAGCCAGCAAAGACCAATCAGAATGATAAGTCCCAATGAAAAGATGGTGTTACAGCAAATATGACTTTATTATACCTACACGAAGAAGCATTCTCATCTGAAGAAAGTAGTTATGACTGGTTTGTTGATAATGGTGCATCAAAGCATATCACCAATAACAATAATTACTTCAGACTTTGAAGTATTTGAATCCCCACATGGAGTTACTACTGCAAATGGTAAAATCTTACCAGCTGTAGGAAAAGGAACTTTAAAGATTGTGACAGAAGTAAAAGGAGAGAGGCAATTTAAAGAAGTATGGGTTAGCTCTTGGTATCAGTAAAAATTTCTTTTCAGTACTAGCAACACATGATGTTAATAAAAAAAAGTAAATTCGAGTCAAATGCTGAAGAGTGTTGGTTAAAAATCAACAATAAGGCTGTACTCTATGGTACAAGAAACAAAAGTGGTGGTCTATACAAAGTTCATATGGAAGTACTTATTCCAAATAATCTGGTGGAAGTAAACATAGCTAATACAAATTATTCTATTCTGCAGTTGTATCATGAGCGCTGGGGACACCAGGACAAACGCCATATAAAGAATGTCTTAGAACAACAAATGGATCTCAAAGTTGAATTGGATAATCAGCTCTATGTAGCATGTATATATGGTAAAGCTCATCGTTTGAAATTTGTAAGTAGACAGAAAGCCAAGCAATTTGGAAAACTTATCTCAGCAGACGTGAGTGAATCGTTTGATGAATCCTTTAGGAAGTATCGTTACTTTGTAGTCTTTAAGGGTCATTTTACTAAATTTTGATATGTACTTTTTCTTCGTCAAAAGTCAGAAGTTACACAAGCCATTGAAGATATGCTGGCACATGCAAAAAATTTAGTTCACAATATCAAGGAGGTATTGAGTAATAATGGAGGAGAATTTGACAATGAAAATGTTAAAAGTATTCTAAAGAAAAGTGGAATTATCCAAAGACTTACAGCCCCCTATACCCCGCAACAGAACGGTGGAAGTGAGCAGGAAAATAGAACCTGGGTGGAAATGGCAAGAACTCTGAAAAACTCTAATTCAGAAATTAATTTTCCTTCATCATTATAGCTAGAACTGATAAGTAGATCTATGTACATGAATAGAACAGGGACAAGTTCATTACCAAATGTAAACCCTTATGAACTGTGGATGGTCAAGAAACCTCGAATAGGACACATGCGTATAGTTGAATTATTCGGTTATGCTCACATAACAAATAAGAAACGTAGAAAAATGGACAAGAAAGCATTAAAAGGTTACATACTAGAATATGATGGTGATGAAAAATACAGAATATGAATAAAAGAAACCAATACTGTTATCTGCTCTCGAGATGTACTGTTTCTAGGAAAACCTCTTAAAAATTGTGAAGTTGCAGTAGAAATACCTTTGCCTGAAGCTAACAGACAACTGCCTGAAGCTGAAAATGAGGGCCAAAATGATCCAGAAGATTCAGAAAGTGAAGATGAAGAAAAGTCAAACATCATGAAATTAAGAAATCGCAGTGAGCTGAAAAAGCCTAAAAGTTTGAAGATTAAGTAATGGCATCTGAAGTCTCTATGTCTGATGTGAATGAACCAGACTCGTATTAAGAGGCCATTAACTGCAAAGAATATAGTTTCTGGAAAAAGGTCATGGATTCTGAAATCAGATCCTTAAATGAAAATAACCCATAGGCATTAGTACCATTACCACAAGAAACAAAAGCTCTTACTTATAAATGGGTCTTTCGAATCGAGAAAAATCCAGATGGCACAATTGATAAGTATAAGGCGATACCTGTGATTAAAGCCTTTAAACAAAGACATGGTATTGATTATAACCAGACTTTCAGTCCAGTCACAACATTTAGGAACTGCACGTTCTCTAATAAGTATTGCAGCAAGCGACAAGATGCATCTTGTGCAATTTGATGCCTCGACTGCATTCTTATATGGTGACCTATATGAAACAATTTATATGTGTCAACCTGAAGGTTATAACGATGGTTCCAATAATGTATGCAAACTCATGGAAAGTTTATATGGATTGAAGCAAGCCCCTCGATGCTGGCCTAAAAGTTTTGGAAAATTAAAAAAGTGTTGGAAGAAAGTGATGGAAGAATTAAAATTAGACAAGAAGCATATGCCACTAAGATACTTCAGCGGTTTGGTATGAGCGACTGCAGGCCAGTTCATACACCCATTTTTAAACAGAAATAAGTGTGTACAGAGGAAGTTAATGAGACAGTCATTCCTTACAGAGAAACAGTTGGAGCAATAATGTTTCTTATCATGAGAACAAGACCTGATCTAGCATACGCTAGCATACACGTAAAGCGAGTTTTTAGATATATTGCAAGCTCTAAAGAAAAGTGTATTATCTATAGATCAAGCTATAAACCTGGAGTTCTAAAATGCTTCAGTGATGCTAACTTTGGATGTTGCATACAAACAGGCAGATCAACCAGCGGAGTTGTAGTATTGTATGCAGGCGGAGCTATATCTTGGCTAAGTCAACGCCAAGCAATGGTAGCAACATCAACAACAGAGACTGAGATAGTTGCTTCGAATAAAGCTGGTAAAGATATAATTTGATTGAAGACACTCATCAGTGGAGTTAGTTTCTTGAAAGAAATACCAACAAATTATGTTGATAATAATGCAGCTATTAGACTGGCTCAGAACCCGAGTTTCATCGAAGGACAAAACACATAAGTTTAAAACATTTCTTCATTCGAGAAAAGGTTTTAGAAGAAGAAATCGGTGTACAGCAGATTTCAACAGAAATGCAAGTTGCTGTCTTAATGACAAAGCCCTTGCACAAATCTAGATTATTGTTATGTGAAAAGATGGGACTCTTATGAACTCTAATTCCTCATTTAGAACTTTAATTTAGAAATGTGTAGTGATTTTTTTTTCTCTTTTTAACAAGGGAAAGTGTTGTAGTGTGTTAAAGAGAAAAAACGGGTATTTTACAGTTTTCCTTTTTATTTTTGTATTTTGGAAACACCTTTGTAAGTACTCTATCTTCTGTCGGCTTTCAGAGACTTTTGTTTACCTTTTATAACTACGCCGTAATAAATCCATGTTAATTTATGTTAAAGAGTATAAACAATTTAATCAGCATTTAGTTTAATATTATGTATTGTTCACTCTTGACCCCTGTCCTGGCAATTGAAAAGTAAATAATCTTCAAATAAAAAAATCATAGTATTTTTCGAAATGAAGCGTTTCTTATAGGTAAATATTAAAGTTATTCAGAAATTTATATAAAACTTATCTATCATTTCCGGTAGTAAAGGAAAGCCTGTTGTTGCTGTAGACTTTTAATATTTTCAAGACATCCCCAGGAAAAAAAATAAAGACAAGCCACTTCTCCTGAGATGTAAGCGCCATCTAGAAGTAGATAATTACAGACTTCAAGAAACCTAAATAACACCTTTCAGACAACTAGAAATGAATCCAAGCTGCTTTTATTTTCAGAAAAAAAAGATATATTTCGACATCAAGTTTACTTTCCATGAGAGGAGTAATCTCGCACATTTCGTAGAGGCCTCGGATAATTCTCGATATGAATTTTTGTTTATTCATTCATAAAAGAAAATGATTGTAGATTTAATTTAACTTTATTGTACGAATTTTTAAATGTAGATGACATCGTATTGATGTAACATGAGTTTTAAAATCAAATCGCTTCAAAATGTTTCCTGCTTGTAATTCCTGCCCAGCTTGATTCGCAGAGCGATGGGAGCGACCTCTGGTTGGTATTCAGCTGGCGACCTACATTAATAGTTAAAATGCGATTCGATCTTGCATCAAGTAAATTATCTGAAGAAAATTTAAATTGCTTATCCGCGCACAGTGTTTTGTCTTCCACAGTATGAAAGGGGAGTTTAAGGTGGCCACTCAAAGGGGAATATGGAAGGTTACTCCGAAAACATAACCACGACTCAGTTCCAAATTTGTTCATGACAGAGATGTAAAACTCCAAACTCAGTACAATACGACACAAGGTCCATATTTGGCCACACTGTTCCAAACACTTGGTTTATCCACAGATTATTGAATTTTCCGCAAGAGGTGAACAAGAAGCAAATTGAAAGTCTTACAAACCGATTTATGCAATATATTTAGTCTTGATGTTGTATATATAGCTAGACACCAATTTTATAACAATAGTTTATTACGCATGAACTACTTCATTAGTTCATGAGTAACACGCCTCATTCGAATACTTCTTTTTAACGGTCGAATACTTTTACAATAATACTCGGACAGCATTCAATTATCGAAAGAGATTTTCGCAGAAAACGCATATCACACCACTTTGAAAAATTTTATTTTAATCATGTAAATTTTTTTCTAAAAAATTATGTTTTCACGTTTTCGTAAGCCATTACTTGAAAAATCAAGAACGATTTGATCTTGCATCGAGTCCAATTATCTCAAGAGAATTTAAACTGCTTTACCGCGCGCTTAGTGCTTTGCCCTGTAAAGTATGAAAGGCGAGTGAACTCGAATAGGTCACAGTGCCCCTCAGCCGGGAATATGGAAAGTTACTACAAAGTCTGTTTTAATGAAACAGTAAGCAGGTTGATTTGAATATTGCTGTAGGGTTCAGGATTATTTTGGAAAGAATTTTCTAGCGACTGAAAAAAAGGCATTAGCTTTGTCCAGCGACGTGCACTTTAAACCGTGCGTGTCCAGGATGGGTTATTCCAGCTTTCCCCCCATTAAAATTAATGACAAAATTAACCCCGGGTCTCAGGAATGTAAATATTTAGGACTTATTTTAGATTGAAAATTAACTTGGAAACCCCATTTTATCTACTTTTTAAAAATAAATTCCGCGACACCGCGCGTAAACTTTTCCCATTAATATCGCGGAAATCTAAAATGCCAAGGGAAACGAAGTTACTTGCTTACAACACCTATTTGCGTCCCATTTTAACTTATACCTGTCCGATCTGGGGTTATGCCGTTAAAACCAACATGAAAATCATTCACATTAAATATCACTCGGTAATTCGGTCAATCTGCAATGCAAAATAGTATATCTCCAACACCGAAATTCGTCAAATCATTGTCAAAATTACAACAAAATTCTTTAATAGTCTCGACACGCACGAAAATGCAGAAATTCAACTGAAACCTAATTATGTCCCCGATCCCAAACTGAAAAGAGCGAGAAATATTCTACTGTAGTAGTAATGCACCTTTTCCCCCTCCCCTCACCTTGTTTACATTTCCACAGAAATTCACAGCTGAGATAGTAAACAAAAAATAAAGATAAGAACGCGCAATTAATCTTTGCCACTCCAAAAGAGAGGGAGGAGCTTTCAGATGTGTATCCTTCCGCCGAAGAGGAGGAGTTTCGCAAAGTGGAGGAAATCGCAAATTTATTTTCAGTTTGTAAAAAAAAATGCAGCTTTTATACATTTAAAAAAAATTAAAATATGCTTTGGAAAGAAGACTTTAAATCGAAGGTTTCTATAAAGTTACTTTTAATTTTAACTATGCTTGAAAATTTTCCAAAAATGTTTAAAACCAAGGAAAGACGTTAGCGACTTTTGAAAAAATATTTAAAGATACTTTAAACTGTGTGCAGAAAAAAAGTCATTTTGTAGTAGCCTGTATTTTTATTTCTTCTATCGAATGCACTTGATTGCACCCAAAAGAAACGCAATAGCAAACGAGAAAAGATGTAAGTATAAATCTCCATAGGATAACATTACGTTCTGAAATTGTAGGTGGGGTGTGCACGGCAGCCTTAAATGGCTTGGTTTTTGCTCCTCTTCACGATTGAATTGGCTATATTATATTGATTTTAATTTTATTTAGCACATCTTTTCGTAAAAAGACACATCTCGGTTTTGTAGCTACTATAAAAAATCGTAATACGCTTTAAGCTTCTGATTCTTTGGATGCTTTTTATAATGAATAACTTCACACGTTGTAAATTATTATGATAATGGATATTTTCCACTTAATGGCATATCGTTGAAACCACTCTATATATGCATAATTCAATATTTCTTCACTAAGTTTTTAGATTGGTCATTCTCTACAACGATAGAATCAGTCACGTTTTCGGTACACATAGAATCAATGTCATTAAAAAAATTCTATGATGTTTTGTTTAAATCTTTGTTTTCTAAAAATAGATCAATTGCTTCTTTTTATATTTCAAAAATCTTTTTTCAGTAAGTCTTTTAATTTCCTAATGTTCATTGATATTATTTCACGTCTTGAAATAGCGTCAAAATATTTTATATCCTGATCCAATGCAAGACTTAACAAGGGGTATTCTTTAGATTAATACGGGTGATAAATACTAACAACCCATTCCCATATTTATTGAAAATCAATTTTTTTAAAAAAAAAATGAACGCCATCTTAAAAATATTAAAAAACGAACTGGAACACTTGCCATATACAGTCTAACTCTGGGATAACGAACACAGGATATAACGAACCCTCGGTTATGACGGCCGTTTCAAATGGTGCCAATCAAACTCATCCAACACTAATGCTTTACTCACTTCCTGTTTATCCTTCCCTACGTCTTCTGCTTTTGGCTGATTCCTTCCATCCCTCGACGGTAAGCGAGGGAGCTCTCCATGATAAGCTGTTGCCGCTCTGTTTGCCTCCTGCTTCTCATGGACAGCCAAAAAACCCATGTGTTGCCGTGCGTGGCAACCCAATAGGCGGGTAGTGCACGGTGTTCCCCGGTGCATTAATCGGCTGGTACCTAGCTGCTTATGTGGCTAGAATGCAAGGGATCAAGCGAAGGGGTCACTCTCTTGGGCTTGGCGTTAAATGTGGTCACTGTCCCCGGAGATGACTCCTAGCGTATAGGTTCTGGCTATCAACAAGGTAAGCGCCGAGGCTTAAAATTTAGAGAGCCGGTGGCTGCCTTCCCTTGTTGGGCGGTGCCGTCGGGCCTGAATCCCCATAAATTTTATATGGGTAAAAAGAAATCTGTTCCCTTCAGTTGGCAACATAATACTCCAATTTCTCAACGCAACAACTTTCCAACTTTCTTTCTCATCCAAAGAAAATCTGAATCTAAACAATCATTTCATGGTGTGTCTCCTTTTCTTGTTGAAAAGGCCATTTCTGGAAGTATAGGCGAGGTGAAATCCACCAAGAAACTTCGATCTGGCGACCTACTAGTCGAAGTTGGATCCTTCTAGCAAGCCAAAGAAATCGTAAACCTCAAGTCTTTGTTAACAATTCCCATTCAAGTAAGTCCGCGTACAATATTAGACTCGTTCAAAGGAATTATATCCTGCGGTGAATTACTCAATGTTCCGGTTGAAGTCAGGAAGTGAGTCATGTACGGCGTATTACAATACGGAGGGGTAGTCAGCTCCTGAATACTAAACATCTTATCTTAACTTTCAGTTTTGCAAAACTGCCAAAGCATATTAAGGCAGGATATATGCACCTCTCTGTTAGAGTATATATTCCAAATCCCTTAAGATGCTTCCAGTGCCAATGTTCTGGGCACTCTAAATCTTCTAACCGCGGGACACTGATATGCGCCCGTTGTGCAGAAGTTGCCCATGACAGCACTACTTGCACTACTAAAGAGAAGTGTGCTAATTGCAAGGGAGATCATACTTCTTTCTCCCGAAACTGTTTTGCCTGGGAACAAGAAAAAGAAATCATCTCAACAAAAATTAAAAACCAAATTTCTTATGCAGAAGCCAGGAAGCTCGTAAAATCGAAATCCTCGGAAGCTTGCAATTGTTACGCGTCTGTGGTTAAAAAGATATCCGCTACCGTATACACGCAATGGGATCTAGCTGATATTCCTTCTGGTACTAATTTGAAACCTTCTGCCTCTGCTACAATGACATCCTCTCCAGTTAACGCACAAAATCTTTCTCCAGTTACGGTATCAATTTGTGAATCCACCCCTGTTACATCCGATTTAAATGGTTTCCAACTTGTAACAAATCGTAAAAAAATTAAGAAAGATTCTCCTACTAAAACAAACAGTATCTCTAATGCAGAAAAAATTTCAAAATTTTATACAACCTCATCTCGTGAAGTTCATACTTCTTTTGTTACACAAAGTGACTCGAATATGCATCAAGCAATGAATGAAAAAGGTATCTCTGATGAAACCAAATTGACTCATTCGATTGCCTTTCCCATTAGGAGAGAAAAGAGTTTTACAATCTCGGGAATCTGATGCTGATGCCGGAGATGTGCTCCTCCTCTGCATCGGAAAGAGACACATTAGAATACAATATGTCTGACTACTTGGAGGACTCATCGGAAGTCATTAGTCCTCCACTTGCTGCCAAACCTGTAAAGCCAAGGAAAACACACTCTATCTATGCGAAGAACAACAATATGTAGCATTATTGCTTTACTTTGTTTTTCTTATTGTTTGTTTTACTTTCTTTTTTCTTTTTGTAAACTTCAAATAACATACGTTTGTAAGTTGTTGTTTTTATTCTAGATAGTTTACTTCTCTACCATATTTTTTAACATTTTATCCGAATGATTTCGTTCTTAGTAGAAAAATTGTTCTTTGTCCATCACTTCACTTTTTAGACATTTTTTACATATAACATTTTATAGCTTGAATTGATAATGTTTTCTAGCCAAACATGGCTCTTGCGCCATAAAACCAACCTACACTAATGTATTTTTTAAATTATTCTAAATAACTTCAAAAGCAAGAAATCCGGATATACTGAAACAAAATTTCCCCTTTTCAAGCCAAATTTCAACTCTTTAACGAAAAATCACTACTTATTTACTACAATGAGCGAATGAACATTCATTTCAAGGCAGATAGCTCTAGCCGGACATACTCGAAACCTTTGAACTAAGAGAGGATGACACGAATGACCCTCTAACTAGCTTTCTGCAAAACGTAGCTAGTTCGAGGGTCAGAGTAACTTTCCATCTATTTGATGTGATAAAGTTCCCATATATTTTTCTATGGGTTAAATATAGTTTCTTTCTATGGCATCATGCATCACTAAAATCTGTTATTAGATGAAACTCCCTGAGAGTATCAGTATTTTTACATAAAGGTAGGAACTTCACCAAGCGAATAATTAGTGTACCGTGTGAAGTTACTCGAGGAGATGTGGCTACTTTTTCACTTAAAATGAACAGAAAGTTGCTTTATTCCTCAGCAATGAATGAAAAAACGCTGTGCATTTTTAAAGCAAAATCTATATACATATTTTTAACTATTTATTATAACTTTATTTATTATCTTTCATCTGAAGATACTTCCCAGATAGCACGTAAGTTTGCAGCAAGTTTGATTTTGACTTGATATTACTTTGTCATAGCAAATTCGACGGGTCAAACTTGAAGCGAACTTGTAGCAAGTTTGCCGTGACAACTAGCGCCACCCTCGCTTGCAAAAGGCGTTTGCCACAAGTTTGCCGTGACAAATAGCGCCACCTTCTTTCAATTGCAAGCTTGATGCAAAGATAGCGCAAAGAGATAATTATCCTTGTCTCTGTTTTAAAAAAACATCCGATTTTTAATAGAATCTCCTAGACAGTCCTTCTTTTTATTAATTCAATAAATCAATGATAATTTGTAAAAAAACTTTTCTATAAAAAAAATTTTTGAAACATTTTCCCTCTTTTCACTAAATATAGCACTCGTACTTTAAAGAAAACTATACAGTGGCGTACCAAGGGTGGGGCAGATGGGGCTAGTGCCCTGGGCGCAATGTCAAGGGGGCGCAAAATTAAGGAATCAATTGGTTGTATTTAATATAAAAGTAGGTTTTTTTTAATTGAAATCATTCAACAAAGTGTGGGAAAATCTTAAGGATACAGTCATTTTTACCGGAAACCTCAAGCTGCTTCAAAATAACAAGTAACATTATATTTCAGAGATTTTCTGACCGAAACCCACATCGCGAAATTAACATCTCGTTTGGACATCCCACCCGATAAGGGAGGATGATTATCTCAGCAGGGTTCCTGACGCTTTCTTCTGGACTGAACGTTCTTATGGTTCCTCACGATAAACATGATAAACACTGAATGGGCATCAGTTTCTTTGGAAATTGGTGATAAATGGTTAGCAAGTGTCATTTCTATTTTCAATCAGCAAAGAGGGAAGGACGGGAAATATATGTCCATATTTTGCGCAGAGTAAGAGAACTCCAGCAACTTTAAAAGACGTTTGTTCGATATCTTTACGTTGTTTTAGCACTGAATATTTGCATAATTTGCATGATAAAAATGCGATAGCGTTTATAGAACGTATATGCAGTTGTTTTGCCAAACGCAAAAAAAAAACCCATGAAAGAGAGAGAGAGAAAAGAACGCATAAAGTTTTGCAATTGCTGGTAAAAATTAACAGATCTTGCAGACCTTGCAAACAGATCTTACATTGACATTGAAAAAAAATCACTTACTTTCTTTAAAATAGAAAGGATTTTCTAAAAGAATTTACATTTAAAATGCCAAAGAATTAAATAGGCATGTAGGAAGATTTAAAATTAAATTATGAAGTACATCTCAAATGTTCTGCTAGGTTTACAGCAGATTTTTTCCCAATAAAAAGATTTTCAAATAAAGTATTAATTCCTTTTGCATGTACTTTTCTTTTGTACATTGCGAAAAGGTAGTTTTGAAGATTATTATCCTCATCATGATAATAATTCTAAGAAATGATATCGTCATGCCCATGCCTGAAGTTCTTTTGGATATGATGACGATAATGTATATATTTTCATTTATTTCATTGAAAGTTATTCTAAATTTAAATTTTAGACTGATTACTTGAATTTTAGTAATTTAGTTTTAATTAAGATGTCTATTTCAAGCTTTCGTCTCGATAAAATCTGGAATGATGTCTTTCCCCATGAAACCTTCGGCATTCAGAAGTTAATCTCTCCAGCAAGCATATAACTTTTCTGTCAAATTTCCCATCTCCTCCGTTTGTTTTGCAAAATACATTAAATCCGAAAAAATTTAAATTACTATACTATTATATCAAGTTAAACATCTTTAATTTTTTATGATTTAATTATAAAACACGAAATTCCTGTTGGCAGTTTTTGTTAACTTCAGTTTTACACAGCATAAAATGAATGAATCTAAGTTTATAAAATTACACTTTTATAATTATATTAGAAACTTTACTGCAGGAATCTTTTGTATGTTTATTTCATACTTTCACCCTATTTTTGAACGGGAATATTTAGCTACTTTTAAATATACTTCAGTGAATGTATCTGCCACAACTTTTTGGCATTTGAGAAGAGGATATCCAGGTATTTTATGGATGTCGGTGTCGATGGTTAAAAGGCATAACCTAAAATTAAAAATTTAAAAAAATCAAATTTCTTAAAAGATAAAAAGATATTTACCCTACTGCACCTGAGTTCAGCATGTAGAGGACATTCATATAGGGAAGTATGAAGATGCGAGAGAAATGGAAAAATCTAATTGTACCCAAAATAATCTACTGCTCCAGCCCCATATTCTAATAGCGGAAAAATTAAACTAAAAACACTCATCCCAATGCACAATTAACATAATAAAACTAGTTTTATGCTTATAAATGACTTGATCAGTTAGGTAACTGGTACGTCAATAGGAGACAAAACTTTTTAAAACATAGAATTTTAATATCAATCATTACTTCAGTTTCAGTTACATGTGCTCTTCCAAGTTTCGATACAAATTCTGCATCACTAACAAACAAAACTCAGCACTTGACATCACTCCTTGTATGGTTGAGGAGATGCATGAGCAGAGACAGTAACTTGGGAATGTCTGTTTGTGATGAACAAGAGTTGTTCCAGATTGCTTAAGTGAGGAAAGATTCAACTAGTAAATCCGCAGACTCATTTTTATCTGACTGCACATTTCCAGCAAAGGTATATATATGTTTTGAATTAGGAAAGGAGACATATTTTTCAGTTTCCTTCTTCATTATGAAGTACAAGGAATTTTGGAGAGACGCTTTGACAATTCATTGTTCAGAAGTCAGTGAAGTAGTAGAGTCAGTTTGTTTAACCGGAACCCATGCAATACAAGATAAGAATTTAGGGCCCCACGGCACCGCCACCATGGAGCCCAACAAGGAAGGCCAGTTGCTGGCTCTGGGGCATCCCCAGCCTCAGTACTTGCCTTGTATGCTAACCAGAGACCTATACGCTAGGAGCCACTTCAGGAACGTCTACCACCCTTAACGCAGGGGAGCCCCAGAAGTTGGCCCACTGTCCTTGATCCCCTTGAGCAGACCAGCCAAATGGCTGGGATACCAGCCAGTGTTACCAGGGACAAATGCCCACCCACCCATCTGATAGGGGTTTGCACGCACGACAGCCAACACGTGGGGTATGTTGCTGTCCATGAGAAGCTAGAAACAAACAGAGCGGCGACAACTCTCATGGAAATCCCTCATACTACCCTCGAGGAAGGAAGGAAAAAAGCAAAACTCAAGGGGAGGAAAAAACTAGAGAGGGAGGCAGACACTAGGGTACCTCAGGGTCGTGAGAGCCCGTCACACCTGGAGAAGATGTGCCCCTGAGGGGGGGACCTGTTTAATAATTTTATATTTGCATTTTAAACATAATTAGCATCTAAATTAAATATATTTTACAATATTTATTTAAATTGCTTTAAAAAGATGTTTTATTTTTGTAAAATTCAAGAATCAAATTTTTTCGTCTCCAAAATCTATGTTGTTTCAGTGGAATGTCTTGCTATTATTTTCTAATTATCAATATCATTTGTATTTTTTTCAGGAAAGTAATTATTAGGTGTAAAATATAAGCAATGATGTATTTTTAACGCGTAACGCTATGAAATTGTTGAAAAGGGCTTTATGATCAATAAAATAAGTCATGACTCAATTATGAAGGCGATTCGCATACAAAATCGAACAAGAAATCACCGATGACGTGGCGGGTATGCAAAATGAATGCATTCAGTGCTCACAGTGCAGACTAGAGATCAAAGAAGGACGAAAGGCACTATTAACACGTAAATCGTCCAATTAATCAAATACGATTCATACTTAGAATCCTAATTATATGACCCATTCTTTATCCTGGTTAGAGAAGGCAGAGAAGGGATCATCTAATTAGATAGATCGTTAACTCAGACAGGAATTATGGCGACAAACAATGGAAGTTAAAGACATTCTCTGCAAGTTCAACTGAGAATGGTACGTGCAGTATGGCTAGAAAAAATCGATCAGACGACTTTGTGTGGCAGAATAATCAGCAGGCTTTAAGAGAGACGTACTCACCTTACCGCTAAATTCAATTGAGCGTTTTCTGGACTCCAAAGGGGCGAGAATGTAAAATTCGCTTTTGCGATCCTTTTTAGTACAAAACGCTCCTTAAAACACTTTTATAGTCAGAAACCAGTTTCGACTGTTTACTTTCGCTAAGAAAGTGATAACAGAATCGGAATTCGTTCGAGTACTCTCCCGTTAATTACAAGGGCGTTTTTATGAATTTCTATTACCGACACTAGAAATTTATCCGAAAAATCATTGGTTAATAATCATCACGTGACGGTTGGCGCCTTTCCTTATCTGTGGGCCGATAAGATAACATTGGCAGACATTTTTTTTTTATTATTTTAGCCGGGTTGCTTCATATCAATTGGGAGCAATGAAATGAATCGAAGCCTTCGCGTATATAAGTTATTATTAAGTATATTTGTTATTTACACATTAATAGTCAAGGAGATTCTGGCGGTATGGCGATGAGGAAATTGCGACCATCATAACAAGACTTGCTGAAAGTGGTCAGTATGTCCTTAATAAGTATTTCATAGCGAATTTTTTGCCGGACTTGGTCTAGCTGAGGGACTAGAACAAGTGGAATAGAAAACAACAGATTCACAGTATGGTGAGTTACATTTTTTCCAAATTTGCATTGCTCTCTAATTTCATGAATGGGGAATCTGTCCAGATATTTTTATATGACTGATATTATATTTATGCATATTCTGCAAAACTTCGTTCAACTCTTGATTCCATTCTAGAACATATCCCTGATATATGTTCCTACTTGAATCAAATTTAATTACAAGGACATTAAGGAAAACAATTTAGGAGATATCTTCATCTAGAATACATTGTTTTACCCATGACACTTTAATTTTAAAAGAGTATATATCGTAAAGATTATCTATTAGAAGAGTTCAAGGAAGAAATTTAATATAATGAAAATTAATTTCATCACTATCATATTAATCACACTTATTTTGTTTTTTAATTTAAGATTGTATGTAAATTTGGTTTTCAGCTGTGAATACATGTTTTAATGTTTAAGTTGATTGTGCCAGTAATAGATAAAAGAATTTTAAGTAAAACTTGTGTCCCCTAATTAAAAAATTAAACTGGTAGTGAAATGAAATATATAGTGTTTATTAGTACTTATTATTTTTTATATTTTTTGGACATTATTTTAATAATTAAAAAAGTATCTACAGTTTCCATACATATTTTTTTATTTATGTGTTTATTTTATTTGGGAGAAAAAAATTACAATATTTAATTTTCTGTCCACAAAAAAAAATGCTTGTGTTTGTCAGACTATTCTATTGACAGTTTAGTTATCTAAATTATATCTAATACATATAATGAATTAATAGTATATCTATGTAGATTTACTTTCCAG
>BGPR01036365.1:4306-15571 GCA_013235015.1 Araneus ventricosus
CCCCCCCCCCCCGACCAGAATCCTAGATTCGCCACTGATCTTGTTCACGGTGATCACTTTCAAAACTGACCCAAAGTGGATGCCAGCAACCGTTGAGCTGAATGGAGACTTCATTCCTTTCATAAGCAGCGGAGGTGATTGGGTGAGAAAAAGTGAGGAGGCAAAAAATTTCTATCATCAAACATCTAAACATCTAAAACACCCGGGAGTATAGTAGATAGAC
The DNA here is from genome assembly GCA_013235015.1 of Araneus ventricosus. Taxonomy (NCBI): domain Eukaryota; kingdom Metazoa; phylum Arthropoda; class Arachnida; order Araneae; family Araneidae; genus Araneus; species Araneus ventricosus. The sequence continues at coordinate 4,530 of BGPR01036365.1, forward strand.
AACAAATTTTAAAAATTTAGTTAATAAATTAGCTAGTTTTCCCTGTTTCTTTTTTGTAATTCCTAGTTTTAAAAATTTAATTTTTTCCTAAAAAGGTAAGGGGAGACTGCCGCCCTAACCTCCTGCCCCGACTCGCCGCCACTGTTCATAAGAACAAATAATTTCTAGCACTGAAAAGTACTTCCAAACACAGAAATAACTTCAGAATTGAATATTAATGGCGTGGTAGGTATTATTTCATTATCGGCTGCTACAATATTCACTGCTTTTGGTGGAGGAAATGGTGCATCGATGTAACACGACTAGTAATCGGCCCTTGACGAATGCTGTGGTTCGTTATCAATAATAATTATGTATGTAGGAATCGTATTTTTCTCGTCTAGCTTAAAAGCGTAAGTTTAATTCCTTCCTAATAATATTTTTTCACTTTCCGCACAAGCTCATTTGAACAATTGTTGTGTCAGCGGAAAGATATCGAGAGATAACGATCACGCGCTAATCACGTGATGTTTGGGTGTTTCTCCGTTAAAAAAAACCGAGTGTAATGTTTTAATCGGGGAGATGGCTTTTTGAAATCAAAAAGAATGGTCGTGCGGTAGATTGGTGAGCGTAGGCAGCTACGGGGGTCTCTTCCCTGTTAGCATGGTGGCGATGGCTAACTAACCTTTTAACGTGGTGTAAGTTGATATTTAACTAAGTAACTAACAACCCTAAATCTCTCTTGAATAATCTGTGAATAATGCTACAATATTCGCTGCTTTTGGTGGAGGAAATGGTGCATCGATGTAACACGACTAGTAATCGCCCCTTGACAAATGCTGTGGTTCGTTATCAATAATAATTATGTATGTAGGAATCGTATTTTTCTCGTCTAGCTTAAAAGCGTAAGTTTAATTCCTTCCTAATAATATTTTTCCACTTTCCGCACAAGCTCATTTGAACAATTGTTGTGTCAGCGGAAAGATATCGAGAGATAACGATCACGCGCTAATCACGTGATGTTTGGGTGTTTCTCCGTTAAAAAAACCGAGTGTAATGTTTTAATCGGAGAGATGTTTTTTTGAAATCAAGAAGAATGGTCATGCGGTAGATTGGTGAGCGTACGCAGCTACGGAGGTCTCTTCCCTGTTAGCACGCGGCGATGGGCGATGGCTACTTACTAACCTTTTAACAGTGTAAGTTGATATTTAACTATGTAACTAACAAACCCTAAATCTCTCTTGTCTAATCTGTGAATAATCATACGTGTAAATACCTTTCTCATATTATATTTTATAAATAAATAATTTAGTTTCAACTACAATTTCTCCTCCTTTATCTTTGGTGCATTTTCTCCTAGAGTGTTCCTTAGATGAAGTGTTTTTACCTGCAGGCGGGTTTGGGATTTTTTCCCCCTGCAACCCTTTATACATAATTATGGCGGCTCAGGCCGTGATCATAACAATTTTCTATATGTATAATTAGAAATTTTAAAAATTAAGGCATGAGATTTTTCTTACAAATTTTGTTACATACTGTTATTTTCTTTGGGTCACAAAGACACTCGACATGCTCTCTCTCTCTATCTCCATTCGGGGTCAGACTTCTGGAACTTCATATTTCATTCAGTACTGAATGAAGCACCAGGACTGAATTCAAAACTGAATGAAGTAGGGGGAGTATTATTTCCATGCATCAAAATATTGGTTTTTAGAAGATTTAAAAATAAAAAATTAAGGAATGAAAACGGTACAGGAACATTTTTTTGTACCTACCAGATACTTTAGTGAACTAAGTAGTTGCCAAATTATAAATGCTAAACCTTTCTTTTAAATTAAACATCGTCACTTGTCCTTTGTTTGCTATGTTTTTCTCGGAAATATATAGTTCAATGTGCCTTCAATCATACAATTCCATGTTCCGCCATCGATAAATATAAGCCCATGATGAGTCGTTGTTTAATGGAACATTATTTGCATTAAAAAACTCCTTGAGCTCATAGGCCTTCCATTGGGTGTGGTGGCTTTTAAGGAAGGGATAACCTAGGCGTGCCCAGCTTGATGGCCCATCTTCATTCAAGAAAATTAAAGTGCACTCCGGTACTCTGAAAGTGAATCACGACGTGAGTGAATCAGCCATCAATTAATGTAGGCAAATTTTTGGTAAAATCCTGCGGAACAGACTTTAACTCCCCTTCCGTTCTAGAAAACAGTAGCCATCTGTTGTACATTAAAAATTACCAAAGAAGAAAATTGAGTACATTGTTGTACATTAAAATACCAAAGAAGAAAATTGCGAGAATTTCAACGCATTCTGCTTGCAGTTGATGACTTTTTACTTTCTCCTATACGAAGTATGCAAAGAGAAAGTATTGTAATTGTCAAAAAATTCGAACTCGAGATTTTGACGAATCTCCACGTTTTAGACCTCCCTGAGTCCGAAAAACACAATTTTGGAATTATGTCCGTCTGTGAGCACGATAACTCGAAAACTATTAGAGCTACGGGGATGAAATTTGGTATGTGGTCTTTAAACATAATTTGTATCTTTTATCAAATTTTGGACAAAATCCGTCAACGGGAAGTCTGTCTGTCTGTATGTCAGAAGTCATGTGAACACTATAACTCAAAACCTTGAATAGCTAGATGGATGAAATTTCGTACACAGTTTTATCGTCATGGATGTAGGTCGGTATAAAATTTTGGGCCAAATCCGTCAAAGGGTTGACTGTCTGTCGGCCTGTATAATTTACCATTGAAACCAATCCGCTATCTCCACGCGCATGCGTACGGAAGCAATCGTCTGTGCTCACGAAAGGAGCGAATTACGTCAGTTTGTCCTTGAGACGGCAAGAGTGAAACCTAGAAGTGTGCGATAGATGCGTTTTAATCGGTGCGCATCTCTTTGAATTCTTTACCTAGATATTTTTCAATCACTGTAATGAAAAACCTTCTGATAGTCATTGGATTCTGGATAACAGTAGGTTCGAATTTTTTTAGCCACGCGGGGGCAGTATACGCGAAAGTTTAGGGAAGAACACTCCCGCTGGTTGTAGTAGTTGTATTTTTCAGTTGTTGATTTGTCGATATTTAAACGATGGTAATGAATTTTCGTGTTTCAAACAAACTTTCATATTAACTTCTTTCCTTTTTGTTTAGTCCACAATATATATTGCTTTATATAGGAGAAAAGTTTACTATACATATGAATGAAAGTTACCATAAAGAAAACAATTTTCAAAAATTGCAATTTCTCATTGTGATCTAGTCTATACTTATAAAAGGCAATGTTTGTATGTGTGCGCGATGTCCAGACAAATCTATCTCACTCACAGCCATGAAATTTGGCACACAGGTAGTTGTAATGGCGACTCAATGCACCTCGAAGCCAGAATTTTAAAATTTAATCTAGAAAATTTTTTATTTAGTGTTTTGTGTTGTTTTGGGTCATTTTTGGCACATTTACGGCTGTAGTATCTTTTCTAATGATTGTTGAAAAACAATCAATGCACCATCGGATAGAGCAAACAATTTTCGTTTTAATGAAGTTTGTTTTGAGCTTCAAACGTAATTTACTGAATTTTGATAATTTCTTAAAAAATAGTCAGTTTTGCCATCGAAATTTTATTTTTGTTTTTAAATTTGCTGCATCTAACGTTATAATAACACTATTATTTTCAATTTTTTACAGCTGATAACTGAAATGGCTCTGTCGGATTTAAAACAAGAATGGTTAAAATATCTTTTCCCGTTTTTTAAATTAATTTTTTCTTGGTCAGTTGAAAGATATTTTTCCTCTAGCGAGTTTCTTCCCGCGACACTTCTCCGGAACGTTGCTCGCAATTTTGATTGGCTGACTGTTCAGAGCGCAGGATACGTCATAACCTTCAACTGAATGACTGACTTCGATTATTATTTTCGGATTTGATTTTATATTTTGCTTGCTGTATAATAATCATTTTCACGTTCCAATTTTTTAATATTGTTTTTTATTAACGTACTCTGTACTGTAGCGCTAAGAAAAAAAGAAGCGGGAAAATCAATAATGTGTATTTTTGGTTTTGTTTTCAGAACTTTTTCATGTCATTATGGGCGGGGTTTTTTTTTTCTCATTTTGTTGAATTCCTGATTCCATAGGCAACGCTGTGCGCTTACTGCTAGTTTGTTATGAAATAAAGAAGTCCTTTCATTCATTTGAGATATTGAACATTATATATAAACATTACATTGAACATTATATATAAATGAGTCAGAACTTCTGCTAATAACAGAAGCTTTCTAAAATTGAAAGAATTAAGATCACCCACTCTGTTTCAAAGCTACCAGCTGTTCTTATATTTCCATTTTATGACTCTTAAAGGCACAACGAGCGTTCCTATCACTTACAAAATCAGGTTTATATTTATCGCATGAAGTATAATTTTTGAAGGAATTTCAATTGCATCTTTTGTAACTAGTATATGCATACGTTTTGACTACAAAATATAGAAGTCTGACCACCAAACTGAGGGAGAAAGTAGAGAAAACCCTTTTAGGGTATGCTAGAAATATTAAATATATAAAACGAAAAGCGGTGAATATTACATTTTTATCATCTTATAAATAATATCGTTTTTTAGAATAGATTTTATCAAATTATTATTTTATTCCTCTGCCATTTATTATTACTGAAATTAGTGCATTTCATTGTTTATATTTAAATATAATATTGCATTCTTCAAGTTATTCATTTTTCAACCGTTTTCAAAACATCATCACAGAAAAATAAATTAAAATAAAAAAAAGACCAAATATTAAAAAAAAAGACTGAGAATGTTAATTTTACTTAAACCCGACTTTCTAAACGAGAGATCAAAATTAAATACTATTGAAAATCGAATAGCATTCTGGAATTTGGTTTACAAAACACCAAATTTGTTCAGAAAGACATCAGGGAAGTAGACATAAGTTATATCTGTTAATTTTTAAAAGCAACTATTGTAGAATTTAATCGTCTTCCCTAAAACAAAGAAATATTAAACAGAAATAAACGAATTATTATTTAGTATTGCTTATTATTTAAACAGAATGAATATCCTTCTTTAGCAAAGTGTATTCTAGAATTTATTCAATTTTGAAAGAATAAATTAACTATTAAATTTTATTTCCAACTCTATATTGTTTAAATCAAAATATGAACTCCTCCGCAAATTCGCGTCAATTATTTTAACTTAAATCTTGCAACTTTTATTGAAATCATTCAATCACCTTTGATAAGCTAATGCATATTTTTGGTATTTTATTTTATTCCTTTTGAAAACGATTTTCCTTAGTTGATTTCAAACTCATTCTATGCTACAATTTTCATTTATTTTTAATTTTTCAAAATTACCACATATTATTTTAAATAAAAAGTATTTTTTAAAAACAGCTAATAAAAATTTCGGTATATTTTCTTTCAAATCTTATAGCAGCCTTCCTCCAATCCGACATTCTGACAAAGCAATTAGTACCATTTAACAAGCTTGGTCATTTTTCAAACAGCAGAACTTTTCCGTCACACTGTTTTGATAAGTGTCTCATTTTCGTTTAGCACGGTTTCGTCGCAAAACTGAAAAAATTAACCTGTCCACCATTGGCCTAGTTGATTAAGGTATGGCAGTGCCGTAGAAAATGAATGGGAGGAAGAAATTTTGATTTAATTGCTGGAACCACTAGCAACATATGACATTTTGTGACAACATGCGAAAATCTTACATCACATACACGAAATATTATTTCTTTAGGTGAAATCCAGAGGCAAACGGAAGAAGGTGACAGTCTTTTAAATCCAAAAATATTTTATTTGAACTCTTCAAATATTATCTATAATGAATGAAAAATTATTTTTAAAATCTTCATATGATATTTTAGGTAGATCGACGCCATGGTCATTGTTCAGAAAGTGCGCGCAAAAAGAGCGCGTGTTAATAAGAAGTATGTTACATCATAAAAAGAGAAAGATGGCGACAGTCATGCCTTTTTATACTGCTGAGAAAACGGGGAAAATCCCAAAAATCTCGTGACTTTGTAAGTTAAAGTACAAGTGCGGTTCTCTAAGAATGAAGAAGAAGTGCGGTTCTCATTCATTGAAAAAGAAGTGCGGTTCTCTAAGATTGAAGTAGAAGTAATTCGTTTACAATTAAAAATTAGGTGGTGTTGAAAAAGATTTGATTTAAAGAAGATTAAAAGTGAAGTCATTCATTACATACATCAATATGAGAGCAGATGTATCTAACCTATAGAAGTGCTTTGAATCAATAAAATGTTTTGCCAAATTTGATTTACGATTTTTTTGATTTTTAATACAGCAGTGACGATATTTTCTTATATGAACAAAAATAATTTATTTGAATCAATGTTTTGACATTATATGCATTCCTTTAAGTATAAATACAAAGGCCATTTAGTGCCGGTTTGTTTTCTTGATCATTATGCTTCTACGACTTACACCAAAAATTTTTATCAAACTGTATGGCAAGCTAATATTTCTGTAAACACAACCTTCCGTTAAATTTAGTTTAACGATAAAAATGAAAGTGTTTAATTAGAACATTCTGATTCTCAGTCCTGTTATTGAAATACACTATCTTTCGTTATTAATGATAATAACAACAACTTCAGCGTGAGAAAAAAGAACTCCAGCCGAATTCTCATTAAAACATAACGACCCTATAATGAAAATGGCATTCCCCTACATTAAAACAGCACCTGCAACAATCCCCCGTCTGTGCATAAGCCCCTATCATTTGTGAAACTACTTCTGCGAAGGTACGCTACTTTTATATAAATGAAGTACCTCCTAGAATTGACAAAAATTCCTGCATTTTGCGGGGAAACCCAAACCCAAATCCGTCTCTTGTTTTCACCACAATCGGTCGTCTACGAAAGTCAACCTCTACCAATACTCACTATATCTATCTACCTTTATATTTTTAATTTCATCTTTTTTCCCCTTCTTGTTTTAGTTTTTTCTTCTCCTTCTTGTTTCAGTTTTTTCTTCTCCTTCCTATCGAGTAGAGACACCTCAGAGGCCTGGCGCCACATGCCAAAGATACCTAGACACTTTGTGACCTTGCAAGGTCGGCAGATGAAAGTCGAGAGGGGAAACAAAAGTCTTCGGCTGCCTGCCCCCCTATTTACCCCCGGGGTGAAAATCGTGAGTTGTAAAAGGAAGAAAAAGTCGGTGGGGGTAAAATAATAATTGCCCCGAACACCTGCGTTGGACACTTATTATTTTTTGAATTGTTATGCTTTGGACCGTCTCCTCAATGTACTTAGCCTTTCAATCATCTCTCCTCTTCTAACAAAATGTATTTCTGTCATTGGTGTCGATGTAGATCAGGCGGTTGGAAATTGAGGGAGTGGTAAAAGCGAAAGTCATCTCCGGTCAAGAGATGATGCGGCCACAATGAAAAAAGTCGAAAAAAGGTTCGGGGAGATGGTGTTTTGAGTCAATGATCTCTCCTTGTGAGAAATTTCTGGTTTGCTATTATAGATGGCTTAGTGGTACTTTTTAAAAATTTACTCGAATGGCTCGTTAGGGGAATTTTTTCTGCTTTTGGAACCGTAAAATACGGTTTTATGAGCTCACTAAACGATTGTTTCATATAATCACCTTGTCTGTCCACCTGACTTTTGAAATCACAACGAGTATTTCTAGATAATCAAATATGCTTCAAACGAATAATAGAAAAATTTTGCGAGGAAAATTAGGTTTGGTATTGCGTTTTAATAATAAACAAGGTAGACGGCGTAATTCAAACAAGTTGATTTCTTACAAACAGAGATATTTTTTACAATATTTTATTTTATGCTTATTAATTTAAAAATATATAATAATAGAAAACCTTAATAACCTTCTGGAAACTTCGATTTTCTCTTCAGCTCCTATAGGAGTTGTATGATGTAAACTTTTGATGCAAACTTTTTATGTGTTAGCACCCGTGTTTCCTTTGCTCATGATGAGCCCTTTCATGTGCATCAGATGAGTGTAAAATAATTTAAATAGAATGCTATTCTTCTAAATCATAAAATTTATCCATCATTAAAAAATAATTCTTGTCAGGGAATAGACTCCAATGGAGTCGATTTTTTCCCCTTTGTGTAAACTGTCTGATTGACTTACTTCAGCGAGTTATAAACCTAGTACCAGATTCGTCAAGTACGTCCTTAATCCTGAAGTTTCGCACTGCATTCATTTCACCTTTCATGAGTGTACCTCAAACATTCAACTTTCTATTGTTTAGCAAAAGATTCGGAAACCCTCCACGCTTTTGCGCATGCGCTGGGAGGAGTTATTTTCATCAAAATAGGGGGAAAGTGAAGAATGGAAGGGTGATGTTTACATTTTACTGAGCGTGATCTAACATAGAACTCCGGAAATGCGCTCATATGACTCATAGCCTGACACCCCTTTCCGGTGTAAAATCGTCCCGAAGTGGTAGTCTTCGAATCCGTTGCTGAACAGTAAACACACTGATATTGATCAATTTGCATTCAATTAATGGAGAAAAGTCTGTATTAAATGCTTTTTCCTGTGAATATCAAAAAAGTGATCATATACTTAATCCAAAGAAAATAAAGATTCATTGATTCCAAGATAGTACAAAAATTTATATCCTTTTTCTCAAAATTCGTGCATCACTATAGTTATTTTTCTGATTAAATAGTGATTGAGAAATATACCGTCTTATAACATATAAATCCTTCACAATTTCGTTAAAAATATAAGGTGAATCTAACATCACCCTTACCGTGCACTGACATAATACGTGATAATAATACATTTCAAGAAGCTGCCATATGAAAAGCCCTCTACGTGCAATTTTCATCAATAACATCTCACTCAAGGAGTAACCACAAGGCCAAAAGAGTTAGTCAGAATACTTCAAATGGTTCGAACCATTTCAGAAAATTAATCTGTGTGGGATTGTTTTTAACGTCCTCTTCAATTAAGATGTAAGAAAACACTTGTAATATTTGCATAAAGGTATTACTTTTCTGCTACATAACAAGTTTCTTTGATCCAGTGGTAGCAAAAGCATCTTGTCTTGATTGTTAATATTCACCTTCCGTGAATGAAAACAAAGACGGAATCACCGCTGTGATTAAATCATTGTATTACTAAAACAATGCTGTTGAGAACTTCCTTTCAAGATCAGGTGTTGAATGAAAGCTTCTCTCGTAGCTGAAAATCGGCTTAAAAGATTGAATTAAATCCCTGTATTCGTTTCAACACCCTAGGAGTAACACATCGACTTAGAACGTGAAGACTGTAAACATTGTTCTACCTTCTTTTTTTGTATTTAAACTTTGATGGTATGATGATAATAAGAAATTCACATGTGGGACATGGAATTTTATTCGCAGAATAAGTAGTTTAGAAACAAATGAACTTCGGAACATGTATGAACAGCAATTAAACCAGCGGGAGTGGTCTCCCCTAAACTTTCTAGTATACTCCTAACACATGTAGAGAAAAAATAAACTAAAAGGCGGTAAAACGTACAAGAACCCCTAACGCATTGGAGAAAAAAAAATAAGTAAAACGCCATACCACGATTTCCGAAGGTCGTCCAACGCGGAAGTGGAATTAGAAGCCGTCGTGATTACCAATGGGCTGGGTGTAAGATAAAGAAAACGAAGTTTGCAATTTGAGAGCCTTTTTTTTAACTGATTGACACAAAAAGTGGACACAAATCTACCATTAAGGTAATAAGGCCACATTTCAAATTTCATTTATCAAAGTAATTTTTTAAAGAAGTTATATCGTTCAAAAGTATGTTTTAATGTTTTGAGTCATTTTTGGCACGCTTACGGCTGTAGTATCTTTTCTAATGATCGCTGAAAACCAATCAATGGACCATCGGATAGAACAAACAATTTTCGTTCTAATGAAGTTTATTTTGAGCTTCAAACGTAATTTACTGAATTTTGAGAAATTAAAAAAAAAGTCAGTTTTGCCATCGAAATTTTATTTTTGTTTTTAAATTTGCTGCATCCGACGTTCTAATAACACTATTTTTCAATTGTTTTTAGTTTATAACTGGAACGGTTAAACTAGCTTTTTCCTGTTTTTTTTATAATTAATTTTTTTCCTGGTCAGTTGAAAGATATTTTTCTCTAGCGAGCATTCTCCCGCGGAAGTTTCTCCGGAGCCGTCCCAACATGCATTGTTGCAATTTCATTGGCTGACGGTGCATAGCGCAGGATGCGTCATAACCTTCAACTGAATGACTTCGATTATTATTTTCGGCAGTATCTTATCTCGCTATATCTTATCTCTTTCGGCAGTATTTATGTCTCGCATATTTTACTTGCTGTATAATAATCATTTTCACGTTGCAATTAATATTGTTTCGAATTAACGTACTCTGAATTGTTTTTCTAATATTGTGTATCTTTTGTTTTGTTTTCAGAACCTTTTGATGTCACTGTGGGCTTTTTTTTCTCATTTTGTTGAAGTCCTGATTCCACGGGCAACGCAGTTCGCGTACTGCTAGCATCTAGTTGGATCTTCGAAACTAATATTCAGTTTTATGAGGGTTGAATATCCTGAATACTCATATATTCTTATAAATTAAATACATAATTTAATTTGTATTTCGATGATAACTTATTCGGAGGAAAAATAGCCATTTAGCGTTCAATGGTTTCACTGTGAAACTACAAATTTCTTGAAAATAGAAATTGCTAAATTTTTTTTCTTTACATATTTATGATCAGCTACATGTCAAATACTCATTTTTGAAATAAATTTAGTAATTTTCAAAACGAAACATGTAATGAACTTGAAGGATTAAGCATCAAATCTATCCTATTAAAATTCGATGGTAAACAAACATATGCATCTATGTCCTTCTATCTTCTCAAGAACCACTGAAATCTGAAACTAGCCGTAAGTACCAAAAGATCGAAAATGATCCACGGAATCCATTTCGACTATTTAAATTCCGAAATTGTAATTAATTAAAAAGATATTAATTAAAAACTTCAAAATGAATGAATTGACGTGCTGCCATCTATTGGCAGCATGGTGAATTC
>BGPR01036366.1:0-11265 GCA_013235015.1 Araneus ventricosus
GAATTCACCATGCTGCCAATAGATGGCAGCACGTCAATTCATTCATTTTGAAGTTTTTAATTAATATCTTTTTAATTAATTACAATTTCGGAATTTAAATAGTCGAAATGGATTCCGTGGATCATTTTCGATCTTTTGGTACTTACGGCTAGTTTCAGATTTCAGTGGTTCTTGAGAAGATAGAAGGACATAGATGCATATGTTTGTTTACCATCGAATTTTAATAGGATAGATTTGATGCTTAATCCTTCAAGTTCATTACATGTTTCGTTTTGAAAATTACTAAATTTATTTCAAAAATGAGTATTTGACATGTAGCTGATCATAAATATGTAAAGAAAAAAAATTTAGCAATTTCTATTTTCAAGAAATTTGTAGTTTCACAGTGAAACCATTGAACGCTAAATGGCTATTTTTCCTCCGAATAAGTTATCATCGAAATACAAATTAAATTATGTATTTAATTTATAAGAATATATGAGTATTCAGGATATTCAACCCTCATAAAACTGAATATTAGTTTCGAAGATCCAACTAGATGCTAGCAGTACGCGAACTGCGTTGCCCGTGGAATCAGGACTTCAACAAAATGAGAAAAAAAAGCCCACAGTGACATCAAAAGGTTCTGAAAACAAAACAAAAGATACACAATATTAGAAAAACAATTCAGAGTACGTTAATTCGAAACAATATTAATTGCAACGTGAAAATGATTATTATACAGCAAGTAAAATATGCGAGACATAAATACTGCCGAAAGAGATAAGATATAGCGAGATAAGATACTGCCGAAAATAATAATCGAAGTCATTCAGTTGAAGGTTATGACGCATCCTGCGCTATGCACCGTCAGCCAATGAAATTGCAACAATGCATGTTGGGACGGCTCCGGAGAAACTTCCGCGGGAGAATGCTCGCTAGAGAAAAATATCTTTCAACTGACCAGGAAAAAAATTAATTATAAAAAAAACAGGAAAAAGCTAGTTTAACCGTTCCAGTTATAAACTAAAAACAATTGAAAAATAGTGTTATTAGAACGTCGGATGCAGCAAATTTAAAAACAAAAATAAAATTTCGATGGCAAAACTGACTTTTTTTTTAATTTCTCAAAATTCAGTAAATTACGTTTGAAGCTCAAAATAAACTTCATTAGAACGAAAATTGTTTGTTCTATCCGATGGTCCATTGATTGGTTTTCAGCGATCATTAGAAAAGATACTACAGCCGTAAGCGTGCCAAAAATGACTCAAAACATTAAAACATACTTTTGAACGATATAACTTCTTTAAAAAATTACTTTGATAAATGAAATTTGAAATGTGGCCTTATTACCTTAATGGTAGATTTGTGTCCACTTTTTGTGTCAATCAGTTAAAAAAAAGGCTCTCAAATTGCAAACTTCGTTTTCTTTATCTTACACCCAGCCCATTGGTAATCACGACGGCTTCTAATTCCACTTCCGCGTTGGACGACCTTCGGAAATCGTGGTATGGCGTTTTACTTATTTTTTTTTCTCCAATGCGTTAGGGGTTCTTGTACGTTTTACCGCCTTTTAGTTTATTTTTTCTCTACATGTGTTAGGAGTATACTAGAAAGTTTAGGGGAGACCACTCCCGCTGGTTTAATTGCTGTTCATACATGTTCCGAAGTTCATTTGTTTCTAAACTACTTATTCTGCGAATAAAATTCCATGTCCCACATGTGAATTTCTTATTATCATCATACCATCAAAGTTTAAATACAAAAAAAGAAGGTAGAACAATGTTTACAGTCTTCACGTTCTAAGTCGATGTGTTACTCCTAGGGTGTTGAAACGAATACAGGGATTTAATTCAATCTTTTAAGCCGATTTTCAGCTACGAGAGAAGCTTTCATTCAACACCTGATCTTGAAAGGAAGTTCTCAACAGCATTGTTTTAGTAATACAATGATTTAATCACAGCGGTGATTCCGTCTTTGTTTTCATTCACGGAAGGTGAATATTAACAATCAAGACAAGATGCTTTTGCTACCACTGGATCAAAGAAACTTGTTATGTAGCAGAAAAGTAATACCTTTATGCAAATATTACAAGTGTTTTCTTACATCTTAATTGAAGAGGACGTTAAAAACAATCCCACACAGATTAATTTTCTGAAATGGTTCGAACCATTTGAAGTATTCTGACTAACTCTTTTGGCCTTGTGGTTACTCCTTGAGTGAGATGTTATTGATGAAAATTGCACGTAGAGGGCTTTTCATATGGCAGCTTCTTGAAATGTATTATTATCACGTATTATGTCAGTGCACGGTAAGGGTGATGTTAGATTCACCTTATATTTTTAACGAAATTGTGAAGGATTTATATGTTATAAGACGGTATATTTCTCAATCACTATTTAATCAGAAAAATAACTATAGTGATGCACGAATTTTGAGAAAAAGGATATAAATTTTTGTACTATCTTGGAATCAATGAATCTTTATTTTCTTTGGATTAAGTATATGATCACTTTTTTGATATTCACAGGAAAAAGCATTTAATACAGACTTTTCTCCATTAATTGAATGCAAATTGATCAATATCAGTGTGTTTACTGTTCAGCAACGGATTCGAAGACTACCACTTCGGGACGATTTTACACCGGAAAGGGGTGTCAGGCTATGAGTCATATGAGCGCATTTCCGGAGTTCTATGTTAGATCACGCTCAGTAAAATGTAAACATCACCCTTCCATTCTTCACTTTCCCCCTATTTTGATGAAAATAACTCCTCCCAGCGCATGCGCAAAAGCGTGGAGGGTTTCCGAATCTTTTGCTAAACAATAGAAAGTTGAATGTTTGAGGTACACTCATGAAAGGTGAAATGAATGCAGTGCGAAACTTCAGGATTAAGGACGTACTTGACGAATCTGGTACTAGGTTTATAACTCGCTGAAGTAAGTCAATCAGACAGTTTACACAAAGGGGAAAAAATCGACTCCATTGGAGTCTATTCCCTGACAAGAATTATTTTTTAATGATGGATAAATTTTATGATTTAGAAGAATAGCATTCTATTTAAATTATTTTACACTCATCTGATGCACATGAAAGGGCTCATCATGAGCAAAGGAAACACGGGTGCTAACACATAAAAAGTTTGCATCAAAAGTTTACATCATACAACTCCTATAGGAGCTGAAGAGAAAATCGAAGTTTCCAGAAGGTTATTAAGGTTTTCTATTATTATATATTTTTAAATTAATAAGCATAAAATAAAATATTGTAAAAAATATCTCTGTTTGTAAGAAATCAACTTGTTTGAATTACGCCGTCTACCTTGTTTATTATTAAAACGCAATACCAAACCTAATTTTCCTCGCAAAATTTTTCTATTATTCGTTTGAAGCATATTTGATTATCTAGAAATACTCGTTGTGATTTCAAAAGTCAGGTGGACAGACAAGGTGATTATATGAAACAATCGTTTAGTGAGCTCATAAAACCGTATTTTACGGTTCCAAAAGCAGAAAAAATTCCCCTAACGAGCCATTCGAGTAAATTTTTAAAAAGTACCACTAAGCCATCTATAATAGCAAACCAGAAATTTCTCACAAGGAGAGATCATTGACTCAAAACACCATCTCCCCGAACCTTTTTTCGACTTTTTTCATTGTGGCCGCATCATCTCTTGACCGGAGATGACTTTCGCTTTTACCACTCCCTCAATTTCCAACCGCCTGATCTACATCGACACCAATGACAGAAATACATTTTGTTAGAAGAGGAGAGATGATTGAAAGGCTAAGTACATTGAGGAGACGGTCCAAAGCATAACAATTCAAAAAATAATAAGTGTCCAACGCAGGTGTTCGGGGCAATTATTATTTTACCCCCACCGACTTTTTCTTCCTTTTACAACTCACGATTTTCACCCCGGGGGTAAATAGGGGGGCAGGCAGCCGAAGACTTTTGTTTCCCCTCTCGACTTTCATCTGCCGACCTTGCAAGGTCACAAAGTGTCTAGGTATCTTTGGCATGTGGCGCCAGGCCTCTGAGGTGTCTCTACTCGATAGGAAGGAGAAGAAAAAACTGAAACAAGAAGGAGAAGAAAAAACTAAAACAAGAAGGGGAAAAAAGATGAAATTAAAAATATAAAGGTAGATAGATATAGTGAGTATTGGTAGAGGTTGACTTTCGTAGACGACCGATTGTGGTGAAAACAAGAGACGGATTTGGGTTTGGGTTTCCCCGCAAAATGCAGGAATTTTTGTCAATTCTAGGAGGTACTTCATTTATATAAAAGTAGCGTACCTTCGCAGAAGTAGTTTCACAAATGATAGGGGCTTATGCACAGACGGGGGATTGTTGCAGGTGCTGTTTTAATGTAGGGGAATGCCATTTTCATTATAGGGTCGTTATGTTTTAATGAGAATTCGGCTGGAGTTCTTTTTTCTCACGCTGAAGTTGTTGTTATTATCATTAATAACGAAAGATAGTGTATTTCAATAACAGGACTGAGAATCAGAATGTTCTAATTAAACACTTTCATTTTTATCGTTAAACTAAATTTAACGGAAGGTTGTGTTTACAGAAATATTAGCTTGCCATACAGTTTGATAAAAATTTTTGGTGTAAGTCGTAGAAGCATAATGATCAAGAAAACAAACCGGCACTAAATGGCCTTTGTATTTATACTTAAAGGAATGCATATAATGTCAAAACATTGATTCAAATAAATTATTTTTGTTCATATAAGAAAATATCGTCACTGCTGTATTAAAAATCAAAAAAATCGTAAATCAAATTTGGCAAAACATTTTATTGATTCAAAGCACTTCTATAGGTTAGATACATCTGCTCTCATATTGATGTATGTAATGAATGACTTCACTTTTAATCTTCTTTAAATCAAATCTTTTTCAACACCACCTAATTTTTAATTGTAAACGAATTACTTCTACTTCAATCTTAGAGAACCGCACTTCTTTTTCAATGAATGAGAACCGCACTTCTTCTTCATTCTTAGAGAACCGCACTTGTACTTTAACTTACAAAGTCACGAGATTTTTGGGATTTTCCCCGTTTTCTCAGCAGTATAAAAAGGCATGACTGTCGCCATCTTTCTCTTTTTATGATGTAACATACTTCTTATTAACACGCGCTCTTTTTGCGCGCACTTTCTGAACAATGACCATGGCGTCGATCTACCTAAAATATCATATGAAGATTTTAAAAATAATTTTTCATTCATTATAGATAATATTTGAAGAGTTCAAATAAAATATTTTTGGATTTAAAAGACTGTCACCTTCTTCCGTTTGCCTCTGGATTTCACCTAAAGAAATAATATTTCGTGTATGTGATGTAAGATTTTCGCATGTTGTCACAAAATGTCATATGTTGCTAGTGGTTCCAGCAATTAAATCAAAATTTCTTCCTCCCATTCATTTTCTACGGCACTGCCATACCTTAATCAACTAGGCCAATGGTGGACAGGTTAATTTTTTCAGTTTTGCGACGAAACCGTGCTAAACGAAAATGAGACACTTATCAAAACAGTGTGACGGAAAAGTTCTGCTGTTTGAAAAATGACCAAGCTTGTTAAATGGTACTAATTGCTTTGTCAGAATGTCGGATTGGAGGAAGGCTGCTATAAGATTTGAAAGAAAATATACCGAAATTTTTATTAGCTGTTTTTAAAAAATACTTTTTATTTAAAATAATATGTGGTAATTTTGAAAAATTAAAAATAAATGAAAATTGTAGCATAGAATGAGTTTGAAATCAACTAAGGAAAATCGTTTTCAAAAGGAATAAAATAAAATACCAAAAATATGCATTAGCTTATCAAAGGTGATTGAATGATTTCAATAAAAGTTGCAAGATTTAAGTTAAAATAATTGACGCGAATTTGCGGAGGAGTTCATATTTTGATTTAAACAATATAGAGTTGGAAATAAAATTTAATAGTTAATTTATTCTTTCAAAATTGAATAAATTCTAGAATACACTTTGCTAAAGAAGGATATTCATTCTGTTTAAATAATAAGCAATACTAAATAATAATTCGTTTATTTCTGTTTAATATTTCTTTGTTTTAGGGAAGACGATTAAATTCTACAATAGTTGCTTTTAAAAATTAACAGATATAACTTATGTCTACTTCCCTGATGTCTTTCTGAACAAATTTGGTGTTTTGTAAACCAAATTCCAGAATGCTATTCGATTTTCAATAGTATTTAATTTTGATCTCTCGTTTAGAAAGTCGGGTTTAAGTAAAATTAACATTCTCAGTCTTTTTTTTTAATATTTGGTCTTTTTTTTATTTTAATTTATTTTTCTGTGATGATGTTTTGAAAACGGTTGAAAAATGAATAACTTGAAGAATGCAATATTATATTTAAATATAAACAATGAAATGCACTAATTTCAGTAATAATAAATGGCAGAGGAATAAAATAATAATTTGATAAAATCTATTCTAAAAAACGATATTATTTATAAGATGATAAAAATGTAATATTCACCGCTTTTCGTTTTATATATTTAATATTTCTAGCATACCCTAAAAGGGTTTTCTCTACTTTCTCCCTCAGTTTGGTGGTCAGACTTCTATATTTTGTAGTCAAAACGTATGCATATACTAGTTACAAAAGATGCAATTGAAATTCCTTCAAAAATTATACTTCATGCGATAAATATAAACCTGATTTTGTAAGTGATAGGAACGCTCGTTGTGCCTTTAAGAGTCATAAAATGGAAATATAAGAACAGCTGGTAGCTTTGAAACAGAGTGGGTGATCTTAATTCTTTCAATTTTAGAAAGCTTCTGTTATTAGCAGAAGTTCTGACTCATTTATATATAATGTTCAATGTAATGTTTATATATAATGTTCAATATCTCAAATGAATGAAAGGACTTCTTTATTTCATAACAAACTAGCAGTAAGCGCACAGCGTTGCCTATGGAATCAGGAATTCAACAAAATGAGAAAAAAAAAACCCCGCCCATAATGACATGAAAAAGTTCTGAAAACAAAACCAAAAATACACATTATTGATTTTCCCGCTTCTTTTTTTCTTAGCGCTACAGTACAGAGTACGTTAATAAAAAACAATATTAAAAAATTGGAACGTGAAAATGATTATTATACAGCAAGCAAAATATAAAATCAAATCCGAAAATAATAATCGAAGTCAGTCATTCAGTTGAAGGTTATGACGTATCCTGCGCTCTGAACAGTCAGCCAATCAAAATTGCGAGCAACGTTCCGGAGAAGTGTCGCGGGAAGAAACTCGCTAGAGGAAAAATATCTTTCAACTGACCAAGAAAAAATTAATTTAAAAAACGGGAAAAGATATTTTAACCATTCTTGTTTTAAATCCGACAGAGCCATTTCAGTTATCAGCTGTAAAAAATTGAAAATAATAGTGTTATTATAACGTTAGATGCAGCAAATTTAAAAACAAAAATAAAATTTCGATGGCAAAACTGACTATTTTTTAAGAAATTATCAAAATTCAGTAAATTACGTTTGAAGCTCAAAACAAACTTCATTAAAACGAAAATTGTTTGCTCTATCCGATGGTGCATTGATTGTTTTTCAACAATCATTAGAAAAGATACTACAGCCGTAAATGTGCCAAAAATGACCCAAAACAACACAAAACACTAAATAAAAAATTTTCTAGATTAAATTTTAAAATTCTGGCTTCGAGGTGCATTGAGTCGCCATTACAACTACCTGTGTGCCAAATTTCATGGCTGTGAGTGAGATAGATTTGTCTGGACATCGCGCACACATACAAACATTGCCTTTTATAAGTATAGACTAGATCACAATGAGAAATTGCAATTTTTGAAAATTGTTTTCTTTATGGTAACTTTCATTCATATGTATAGTAAACTTTTCTCCTATATAAAGCAATATATATTGTGGACTAAACAAAAAGGAAAGAAGTTAATATGAAAGTTTGTTTGAAACACGAAAATTCATTACCATCGTTTAAATATCGACAAATCAACAACTGAAAAATACAACTACTACAACCAGCGGGAGTGTTCTTCCCTAAACTTTCGCGTATACTGCCCCCGCGTGGCTAAAAAAATTCGAACCTACTGTTATCCAGAATCCAATGACTATCAGAAGGTTTTTCATTACAGTGATTGAAAAATATCTAGGTAAAGAATTCAAAGAGATGCGCACCGATTAAAACGCATCTATCGCACACTTCTAGGTTTCACTCTTGCCGTCTCAAGGACAAACTGACGTAATTCGCTCCTTTCGTGAGCACAGACGATTGCTTCCGTACGCATGCGCGTGGAGATAGCGGATTGGTTTCAATGGTAAATTATACAGGCCGACAGACAGTCAACCCTTTGACGGATTTGGCCCAAAATTTTATACCGACCTACATCCATGACGATAAAACTGTGTACGAAATTTCATCCATCTAGCTATTCAAGGTTTTGAGTTATAGTGTTCACATGACTTCTGACATACAGACAGACAGACTTCCCGTTGACGGATTTTGTCCAAAATTTGATAAAAGATACAAATTATGTTTAAAGACCACATACCAAATTTCATCCCCGTAGCTCTAATAGTTTTCGAGTTATCGTGCTCACAGACGGACATAATTCCAAAATTGTGTTTTTCGGACTCAGGGAGGTCTAAAACGTGGAGATTCGTCAAAATCTCGAGTTCGAATTTTTTGACAATTACAATACTTTCTCTTTGCATACTTCGTATAGGAGAAAGTAAAAAGTCATCAACTGCAAGCAGAATGCGTTGAAATTCTCGCAATTTTCTTCTTTGGTATTTTAATGTACAACAATGTACTCAATTTTCTTCTTTGGTAATTTTTAATGTACAACAGATGGCTACTGTTTTCTAGAACGGAAGGGGAGTTAAA
This sequence comes from Araneus ventricosus, assembly GCA_013235015.1. NCBI lineage: Eukaryota > Metazoa > Arthropoda > Arachnida > Araneae > Araneidae > Araneus > Araneus ventricosus. Next base: position 8,881 of record BGPR01036366.1, read on the forward strand.
GTCTGTTCCGCAGGATTTTACCAAAAATTTGCCTACATTAATTGATGGCTGATTCACTCACGTCGTGATTCACTTTCAGAGTACCGGAGTGCACTTTAATTTTCTTGAATGAAGATGGGCCATCAAGCTGGGCACGCCTAGGTTATCCCTTCCTTAAAAGCCACCACACCCAATGGAAGGCCTATGAGCTCAAGGAGTTTTTTAATGCAAATAATGTTCCATTAAACAACGACTCATCATGGGCTTATATTTATCGATGGCGGAACATGGAATTGTATGATTGAAGGCACATTGAACTATATATTTCCGAGAAAAACATAGCAAACAAAGGACAAGTGACGATGTTTAATTTAAAAGAAAGGTTTAGCATTTATAATTTGGCAACTACTTAGTTCACTAAAGTATCTGGTAGGTACAAAAAAATGTTCCTGTACCGTTTTCATTCCTTAATTTTTTATTTTTAAATCTTCTAAAAACCAATATTTTGATGCATGGAAATAATACTCCCCCTACTTCATTCAGTTTTGAATTCAGTCCTGGTGCTTCATTCAGTACTGAATGAAATATGAAGTTCCAGAAGTCTGACCCCGAATGGAGATAGAGAGAGAGAGCATGTCGAGTGTCTTTGTGACCCAAAGAAAATAACAGTATGTAACAAAATTTGTAAGAAAAATCTCATGCCTTAATTTTTAAAATTTCTAATTATACATATAGAAAATTGTTATGATCACGGCCTGAGCCGCCATAATTATGTATAAAGGGTTGCAGGGGGAAAAAATCCCAAACCCGCCTGCAGGTAAAAACACTTCATCTAAGGAACACTCTAGGAGAAAATGCACCAAAGATAAAGGAGGAGAAATTGTAGTTGAAACTAAATTATTTATTTATAAAATATAATATGAGAAAGGTATTTACACGTATGATTATTCACAGATTAGACAAGAGAGATTTAGGGTTTGTTAGTTACATAGTTAAATATCAACTTACACTGTTAAAAGGTTAGTAAGTAGCCATCGCCCATCGCCGCGTGCTAACAGGGAAGAGACCTCCGTAGCTGCGTACGCTCACCAATCTACCGCATGACCATTCTTCTTGATTTCAAAAAAACATCTCTCCGATTAAAACATTACACTCGGTTTTTTTAACGGAGAAACACCCAAACATCACGTGATTAGCGCGTGATCGTTATCTCTCGATATCTTTCCGCTGACACAACAATTGTTCAAATGAGCTTGTGCGGAAAGTGGAAAAATATTATTAGGAAGGAATTAAACTTACGCTTTTAAGCTAGACGAGAAAAATACGATTCCTACATACATAATTATTATTGATAACGAACCACAGCATTTGTCAAGGGGCGATTACTAGTCGTGTTACATCGATGCACCATTTCCTCCACCAAAAGCAGCGAATATTGTAGCATTATTCACAGATTATTCAAGAGAGATTTAGGGTTGTTAGTTACTTAGTTAAATATCAACTTACACCACGTTAAAAGGTTAGTTAGCCATCGCCACCATGCTAACAGGGAAGAGACCCCCGTAGCTGCCTACGCTCACCAATCTACCGCACGACCATTCTTTTTGATTTCAAAAAGCCATCTCCCCGATTAAAACATTACACTCGGTTTTTTTTAACGGAGAAACACCCAAACATCACGTGATTAGCGCGTGATCGTTATCTCTCGATATCTTTCCGCTGACACAACAATTGTTCAAATGAGCTTGTGCGGAAAGTGAAAAAATATTATTAGGAAGGAATTAAACTTACGCTTTTAAGCTAGACGAGAAAAATACGATTCCTACATACATAATTATTATTGATAACGAACCACAGCATTCGTCAAGGGCCGATTACTAGTCGTGTTACATCGATGCACCATTTCCTCCACCAAAAGCAGTGAATATTGTAGCAGCCGATAATGAAATAATACCTACCACGCCATTAATATTCAATTCTGAAGTTATTTCTGTGTTTGGAAGTACTTTTCAGTGCTAGAAATTATTTGTTCTTATGAACAGTGGCGGCGAGTCGGGGCAGGAGGTTAGGGCGGCAGTCTCCCCTTACCTTTTTAGGAAAAAATTAAATTTTTAAAACTAGGAATTACAAAAAAGAAACAGGGAAAACTAGCTAATTTATTAACTAAATTTTTAAAATTTGTTGTCTATCTACTATACTCCCGGGTGTTTTAGATGTTTAGATGTTTGATGATAGAAATTTTTTGCCTCCTCACTTTTTCTCACCCAATCACCTCCGCTGCTTATGAAAGGAATGAAGTCTCCATTCAGCTCAACGGTTGCTGGCATCCACTTTGGGTCAGTTTTGAAAGTGATCACCGTGAACAAGATCAGTGGCGAATCTAGGATTCTGGTCGGGGGGGGGGGG
>BGPR01036367.1:0-15569 GCA_013235015.1 Araneus ventricosus
AGAACAAAGAAATAGCCGATTGTCAGACATGGCACAACGTGGGCAGGAGAGAAGAGCCGAGGAAACAGAAGAACAAAGAAATAGACGATTGGCAGTAATGGGACAACGTAGCAAGCAGAGAAGAGCCGAAGAAACAGAAGAACAAAGAAAAGAGAATACGTTTTGGGGGGAACGTAACGTTTACGTTAGCGACAATATATGTAAAAAAAATAAATCGGAGGCGGGCATATGAAAATTAGTAATAAAAAGATTAGATTTGTGTGTGAAAGAATATTTACATTTCTTGGAGAAAGTAAGTGACAATATTTGTTAAAAAAAACGGAGCCGGGCATATGAAAAATATGGATCCGAAGGCGTCACGTGATCTCACTTCTCGCCGCCCGGGAATATCCCATTATTCAAGATTGCCCGTGCAACGCCGGGTCATGCAGCTAGTATATATTTATATATCTTGTTCAAATTTTGCAATCGATTTTAAACTAACTTCCCGATGAGCTGGAGACTTGAAACATAGCTCAGAACTAGATGACAATGCAATATTAATTCGCTTTCTTGTATGTATGTTTGTCCGTTTGTCTGTTATTTTATATTTTGTATGACGCATGCGCAATACGTTTTTCATTATATCTCGAAAACTATTAACATTACAGACTTGGTTCTTGGGTATATGGATGGCCCATGGGATATCGAAGCACCCCCTCATATTTTAGCCATATCTTTGCGCATGCGCAGTACGTTTTTCATTATATGTCAAAAACTATTCACATTATAGACTTGGTTCTTGGGTATATAGATGGCCCATGGGATCATCGAAGCACCCCCATATTTTAGCCATATCTTTGCGCATGCGCAGTGCGTTTTTCATTATATCGAAAACTATTAACATTACAGATTTGGCGACTTGGCGATAAATTCGGCGACCATTTTGGCGACTTGGCGGCAAAGTTGGCGACTTTGGCGACAAAGGGAATTTTCAAGATTCAATCGTTAATAAAATGCTTTTTATTCATCCACTCAAGTTCAAATACATTTTTTTAAAACTTGTAGTGGATGACACTTGATGCTAATACAGTTTTTTCAAATATTTATTCATTAATTAAATTTAATTAATTTTTGTTTTATATGGGAGAAAAAAATTTCTAAATTAAAATTTTCCTTTGTTGACCTAAGTAGGAATTGACTTTAAAATTTTTTTTTATATTACTTGTTTGTGTTGTAAAAATAGTATTAAAATAAAGACGGGAAAACCCCTGTCATATCGACAAGGAACTTGCGGGGTTAACTATCTGGAAAGCCAAAGTCGAACAAAAATGACGTCATGTCGATGATTATATTCCGAGTTCAAATTTCTAATGAAAAATTTAACGTTACGGCAACAAGAACAAAGAAACTTTTACTTCTTGGAAATAATTATTCATCCCTCTTCTGTATATACTGGGGGAAGGATAAAGTGTGAATGCTTCCTTTTGTAAAACTTGGCAAATTTATTTTGGTTGAAATCTATAAGTTGGTACACACTCTTAAAACGCAGCCAAATCGCCAAAGAAAAAAGTTGACCGCTGCACTTCATTGGCGCCAAGATGCCAAAGCTAAATGCAGGTAACAATTGCATTAGCTTTGGCGACATTTTAAGAGTGTGTACAAACTTCTAGATTGCAACCGTTATTTTAAATGGAATCACATGAAAATTGATATTGATTAAAGGCAATCCGAAGTTTTAAGAATCGGTTACTGTCTGTCCTCTAAGAGAAATGTGCTCGCCAAGTTATCTAGTTGATTGCGGTCGCCAGGCCCAGATTACTAAATAGGCAACTGCCTATGGGCCACACAACTTTCGAGGGCCCCGAGATTAGTATTTTTCAAAATTATTATCAGGCTTCAATTTGATTTATAAGAGCTGTGTACTCCGACTAATACAGCTTTAGTATACGAGATCACTGGTGATATTTTGTGATTTCAGCGACTTTTTACGTTTGTTGCCGAAAGACACCATTTTCCAAGTCGGAAGTAAACAAATAAGCTAGATTTCTAACATTCTATAAAAAAGCGAAGCTACGAGGTTCCCTTTTTGCTGAAAGCGAAGCCGCTGATGCTTTTTTAAGTTTAAAAAATTTGCCCGGAATGCGTTCACAAGAGAACAATATGCAACAAAACAGTCACCATGTTTGTTTAGGCAATAAAAAAGTCGCCAAAATTACAAAATATCGCCAGTGATGTCGTATATCAAAGCTGTTCCCTCTGACTTATTGAAATTAAAAAGAAGTATCTCTCACATTTCAGAACGTTATTCTTTGGATTTTTTTTTATGTTTTAAAATTCGTTAGCAGATCAATGTGTCACAAGTCAACTGTACTGACAAATTTTGTATTAGAAACTGTTTTAATAATACAAAATTTGTAATTTTTTAAACCGTTTTATATAAACTTACTCTTAAATTTTAATCATTTATACTCGAGATACTAACACCAATTTTTACTTTCTCGTATACGAAGTACACAAAGAGAAAGCATTGTAATCGTCAAAAAATTCGAACTCGAGATTTTGACGAAACTCCACGTTTTAGACCTCCCTGAGTCCGAAAAAAACAATTTTGGAATTATGTCTGTCTATCTGTGAACACGATTACTCGAAAACTATTAGAGTTAAGGGGATAAAATTAGGAAATTAGGTGTCTTTACACATAATTTGTAGGCTTCTATCAAATTTTCGACAAAATCCGTCTATGGAAGTCTGCCTGTCCGCGTCTATGTGAAAACTATAACTCAAAAACTTGAATAGCTAGATAGATACAATTTGGTACACAGTTTTATCTTCACGAATGTATGTCCGTATAAAAGATTGGGCCAGATCCGTCAAAGGCTTGACTGTCTGTCGGACTGTATAATCGCATACTTGTAAAAATTATATTTCCTAAACCCTTCGGCTTAGATAAAAAAAAAAAAAAATTGGTATAACGTTGCTAACATTAATTATAGATCTGTTCCCAAATTTCGTTTCAATCGGCTGAAAGAAAGTTGTTCAAATTGCATATTCAATTTTTTTTACTTGCATACTGGAAGTAATATCTGCGCATGCGCAAGCTATACAGCGATAGCGAACGAGGTCATTTTCTCCTGTTTTCTTTTCGTTCGCGCACGCCCTCGCATTAGTGGAGCTCGCTAAAGTGTGATAGAAAATAAATATTGCTAAGTTTTAATACATACGCATCTCTTTGAATTTGATTCTTCACCTAAATATTTTACAATCGCTATAATCTACAATGAAAAACCTTCTGATAGTCATTGCATTCTGGGTTACAGTAGGTTCGAATTTTTTATCCACGCATGGGGAGGGGAAATGACAAATTTTTCAGAAGTAGGGGAGAGTGGGGCACCTTGAACATAGGGGCACCTTGAACCATCGGCATTTATTCTTTTATTTTTATTTTCTCACACTAGATATTACCACAGTACTATCAACTAGAACTAAATAGATGATTCATGCAAAGCATTGTTTATTTCCCTTGCTTGATGCCATTGTAGAAAGTTGTGTTTAAAATCCACATATGAGAGTAAAATTTTACAGGTAAAATAACAGTTTATTTTCACTTTGATGAATGTGCTTTTAATTAGTTTCTTTTACTGAACAGATTGTAATGTCCCAGATGATGATTTGCATCATAGTTTTAAATGTAAGTCTTGCACCATAACTGTGTGAAAGTAAATATTTTAAAATGGCGGCGAATGGGGCACATTGAACCACGAAAAACGGGGCAGTTAGAACCTATGTTCAACCTGCCCCATTAGTAAAGCTATGTTTTGTTTAATGTATGGAAGATAATAATATTTATTTATTTATTTGATTTATGAATTTTACATTTCAAGACAGACATATATATATAGCCTATTTGATTTAAATATCAAATAAAAACAATAATAATGAATTGAAATATAAAAAAATAAATTTTAAGTCAGTTTAATTTAGATAAATTTAAATTTTTAATTTAAATAACAAACCAAAAATAAAAAAATGCTCAAATAAATATGATGTTTACAGAAAGTTTAAAAATGTTATTAATTTTTCATTATTAAATGTGTAAGAGTAGGCTAGTGTTTCAATTAGAACAAAAAAATAATAAACTATTTTTTCGTCATTAACTTTGCTTTTATTGATACAAGGGACTTTTATATTAATTATTCAAGGATAAATAAACTTTGGATTCTAAACAGAAAACTCATTATTATGTTGGAAAAATAATTAATCTAACAAAAGATGTCGAACAGCTATATGAAGTTGATTTTTACAGACAATCGAAACTGATTGGAAGATTTTTTAAGCCTGATGTAAAAGATAAAAGATACATAAGCAGAAATAACTTTGTGATGTGTCTTCCGAAACCAACGACAACTGCTTCCACTAGGAGGGTTCGATCGATGTTGCATTTTAGTGTTGACATTAATCATTATAATTGTCAGTAGATGTGTTCCTAAGTGTCCAGTGTTCAGTGAAAGTGTCTATTGTTAATCATAAGTGGTCAGTAAAAAGATATTTATCACTTTTGTTAGTTTATAGTGATATTTCACATGGGTTCAACCTGCCCCTCCTGGAGGTTCAAAGTACCCCACCCAAAGGGGCACATTGAACCATTTCATAAAATGTTTAAAAAATTAGATTTCTCTATTTTCTTATCGCAGTAATTAATTGTGTTTCTAGTTTTCATTTACTGATATAATAAAGTTTGTTTTAGAACATAATTTTTTTCATATTTTACATTAGTTTTGAGTGCACATGCAATAATATCTAAAACCTGTTCAAGGTGCCCCACTCTCCCCTATACGAGAAAGTTTAGGGGAGACCACTCCCGCTGGTTTTAAGGATGACACACAAAAAAAGTTTTGATATTGCAGTTTGTTATAATATTTGTTATTGAAAAACTGCTGATATAGAGATTAAATTAAAACCAATAAAAAATATCTGGTTTTGGAAGTTGGGATGGAGGCCCCGAAACTTACATTGCCTATAGGCCCCTACAGGGGTTAATCCAGCCCAAGCGGTCGCTATAGAAACAGGTTATCGTAGGACGAATCCATTTCGAGTAGGTAGACGTTCATTCAAGTTTGTAACATTGGTGCACTTAGTTCCAAATGGGAAGGAACGTGCAGAAGATGAATGATCACCTACCGCCACAAACTGGCGCCAAGAATAAAACCCCGACTTCCGTCGGATTACTCCTATTCGCAATGTATCTTACCTAACATGAATAGTTGCTATAGCGACCACCGTCAACTAGACAACTTGGCGAACAGCGTTCTCGTGTCGGACAGATAGTATGTTTTCAGGAAACATATTACAGAACTATATTTTTCAGGGCAAATTTTTTAATGGGATATTAAAAAAGCTAGACTAAGAAATGAGTTTTGGGAACAGTTTTGATATACGGCATCACTGGTGATAATCTTGTATTGGCGACTTTTTGTTGCCTAACCGAACATCGTATCGTTAAGTCGCCGAATCAAATATCGCCGATGGTGTCCTATATTGAAGCTGTTGAAAAAAGTCGCCAAATCAAATATTACCGATGGTGTCCTATATTGAAGCTGTTGAAAAAAGTCGCCAAAGCAAAATATCGCCAATGGGGTCCTATATTGAAGCTGTTGAAAAAAGTTGCCAAATCAAAATATCGCCAATGGGATCCTACTACTGACACATTATGATTTGTTGACCTCTATTAGTACAGCTAATGTTTAACTTTTGATTTGTTGGCCTCTATTTAGTACAGCTAATGTTCAAATTATGATTTGTTAACCTCTATTTAGTACAGCTAATGTTCAAATTATGATTTGTTAACCTCTATATAGTACAGCTAATGTTCAAATGTTTAGAATGAAAAACTCATCATTTGATTGATTTCATACAGTAAATTTAGGTTATTACGATTCAGGTAATTTATTATATTACTAACAGAAGAAACAGAAAAAGAAACCCCCAACTGTAATCTCAATGAAACAAACAGGAATTAGTGGCCCAAATATTTTATACCAATTTAGAGAGTGTTTCGGTTGTCCAATGTAAATTTCAAAGTTTTATTAATATTCGTACTCAATTAGTAGGGTATAGCTTCGATATAAGGCATCACTGGTGAGAATTTATAATATTGGCGACTTTTTGGTTAAAGTTAAGTTTAAGGTATGGAAAATTCTCGTTTTTTGGAATTAAAAAAAAGCCTTGATTCCTAACATTCAATAAAAAAAGCTAAGCTACGATGTTCTCGCTTTGCGGAAAGCGAAGCCGCCGATGTTTTTTAAGTTTAAAAAAATTGCCCGGAACCCGTACGCAAGAGAACAGTAAATGTTCAACAAAACAGTCGCCATGTTTGTTTAGGCAACACAACCAACGCCATGTTTGCTCACGCAATAAAAAAGTCCCCAAAATAACAAAATATCGCCAATGATGCCGTGTATTGAAGCTGTTCCATTAGTAGTGCTACTGAACGCTTTAAAAACATGACTCATACAAATACGAAAAATTATTTATTTCAAGCAACTAAATATCAACAATATATGGAAGCATAATAATTATGTTATCTAACTTTTCTTGTTACAAATCTTCATCAATAACAAGGAAAGCTTCTCAAGTTATAAATACATAATAAATAATGTTTTAAAATTATACCAATTAAAACTTAAGAACATCGTGACTTTGCTAACAACTGATTATCGTTTTTTGCAGGATATATATTTAATTATATTACGATTTCTGCCATTCCTTATTGGAAGCTGGGTGTTTTTCCTTTAATTGAAAATCTCGATCATCGCCAAGCTGAAATGTTGGCTTTATTCCGTTTTGGCGCCAAATTCGTCACTAAGATTGCTGAGATTTGGCGGTTTTAGTCTGGGATTAGGTTAATGGAAAGTACCGGAAGTAATTATGCAATAGCGAAAGAAATCCAAAACTCATATACTGAGATACAAATGTTTTCTCAAAATTTATAAAAAGATGGTACTTTTCCGTCAGCCGGGCGCAAGCGAAATATCGCCAAATAATGTAGACTTCCGCCAAATTTTGGCGACATTTGCGCCCGCCGACTTGGCTCGCAATTGGCGACATTTGCGCCCGGCGACTTGGCTTGCGTTTGGTTCACAATTGGCGACATTTGCGCCCGGCTAATGGAAAAGTACCAAAAAGATAATCTAATGCTGCATTTTTAAAAATTAGTTGCAGGATTATAAATAGTCTTCTTGTACTAATGATTACAAACTGGTTCAGTTTTGCAGGACAAACTATGGAACAGCTTTGATATACGGCATCATTGGCGATAATTTTGCTTTGGCGACTTTTTTCAACAACTTCAATATAGGACTGGCGATATTTTGTTTTGTCGACTTAACGATACGATGTTCGGTTAGGCGACAAAAAATCGCCAATATAAGATTATCGCCAGTGATGCCGTGTATCAAAAATGTACCCAAACTAACTAGAAATCCGTCAAATGGTATTTGGCATCCAACCGCATAACTGAGTCCACGTAAGTATTAATGCCATGTCAAATTAGGGGCCGCCCACAAATGATGTCACGCTTAGAGGGGGGTGGGGGCTCGTGAAATTGTGACAGTTTGTGACAAGGGGGAGGGAGGGAGTAACAAGAAGTGTGACATCACACATTTTGGTTTAAATAAAAACATTTAAAATCAGCAGATTAAATTTTGAAATTGCCAGAATTTGAGGGTATTTTTTAATCGGGGCTAAAACAACTTTAATGTTATTTTTTTCACTTATATTCCTTTCTTTTCGAAAAAGGCATTCGTGGTATGTTCTGAGAATATGGTAGCAGCAGAAATTCTTCACCATTAGAAGAAAACATCCCTCTGATCACAAATGTCATTAAAACACGTAGTTAAAGTTTAAAAATAAAATTTGAAATATTATTTATATCGTAGTGCTTTGTTTCTGAACTGCAAGTATATGTTTATGTAATACAGAGTGACATGTGACAGGGGAGGAGGGGGTATGGTGAAGTGTGACACTTTGTGACAAACGGGGGGAGGGGAGTCAAAAATATTGAAAAAAAGTGTTACATCATTTATGGACAGCCCCTTATTTCATATATTCAATAATGATGCATAATTACTAATTAATTTATTGTTCGGTTTAATTTGTTACGAATGTCAATAAGATTCACGGCTTGAAAGGAGATTTGGCTGTTGTAAAATTCATCCGATTATCAGTTAACCTAAATTTTATGGTATCCAGCCATTTCTCTCCACTTTGGCTCGCCAATTCCTTGCCGCCAAGCGGAAGACGGATTGGCGACGTCAGAACATTTGTTTTGGTTGCGCAGGAGTGTTCCAATTCGTGTCTGGTTCGCGCAGGAATCGTTATAATTTTGTTTCGCGCTTCAGCGCTTCGATTTTATTGGTCAGGTAAGTGCTATTTATTATTTCATTGGTCGATTTCTTCAAATTTGAATAAAAATTCGTTTGGAATTCTACGTTTTGAATTTTGACAGTTTGGATAGTGGATTTGTTTCGACTGACGTGGTTGGAAAACATGGCTTCAAATTCTTCTTCGCTGTACAATTCCTGTCGAATACGAAATGTTATGTATGGATTTCTCGTTTTTGGAATTCAAATAAAACGTAGATTACTAACATTCAATGAAAAAGCGAAGCTACTAGTTTCCCGCTTTGCTGAAAGCGAAACTACTGTTGTTTTTTAAGTTTAAAAAATTCGCCCGGAACCCACTTGAGAGGCCGCAGGCGTTGCGTGCGGAATTTTTCCTTTTCAGTTGCCGCAGGCATCGCGTGTGCGAAAGACAATGGAAAGCTCACTGAGCACCCAAACTTTGGTTCTTACTTCGCCAAGCGATCTTGCTATTGGCAACAAAAAGTTGGCGATCCTAAGTGGGGATGAACGGCTGGGTACCAAAAACTTTAGTTTTACCGATTTATCAACATACAGGATTCCCACTTATATCCGTTACACCCCCCTTAACTTCTAAACGGTGACAGCTTAGGCCTTAAAATTGGTGTCTAGATATAGTAAAAAGGCTATGCGCTATTCGATGAGACAACTTACAACGCCATCTATCGGCAAATTTTGGAATTAGCGGTCCTATCTCGTGAACGATGAGAGATACGAGAAAAAAAGTCAATTAGAAAGTTGTAGAGCACTCTCGATTTAGTTCGAAAAGGTACCTTGCGCACATTAACACTCAAAACAGAATGTAAAAAATGAACATTTGTTTGATTGAGATTTTCAACACTATGGCGTCTTGAAACGCGCGCGAAGCGAGAAATCCAGTCCAGAATGCAAATGTGCAGAGTGGCTAACGGAGAGCATTTTGAGCAATATAAATAAATAATCCAGAAGACAGGGACGTGTCTCAGTTTCTTTCTTCCACTCTTTATGACATGACGATTTTCGAAATCGTGACCCAAACAAATGTTCATTTTTTGAATTCTGTTTTGAGTATTAATGTGTGCAAGGTATCTTTTCGTACTAAATAGAGTGCTCTACAACTTTCTAATTGACTTTTTTCTCGTATCTTTCACCGTTTATGAGATAGGACCGCTAATTCCAATATTTGCCGATAGATGGCGTTGTAAGTTGTCTCATCGAGTAGCGCATAGCCTTCTTACTATATCTAGATACCAACTTTATGGCCTAAGCTGTCACCGTTTAGAAGTTAAGGGGGTACTTACGTATTAACGCCACCGAGGCTACAGATTGGCGGTAATGCGCCAATAAAGAGCAATCTTGCTTACAAAAACCGCCAAATTGGCGGCACTTAAAAACCGCCAAATTGGCGTTAATACGTAAGTACAAAAACCGCCAAATTGGCGCCACTTAAACACCGCCAAATTGGCGTTGATACTTAAGTACAAAAACGCCAAATTGACGTTTATACGTAAGTACAAAAACCGCCAAATTTGGCGGCACTTAAAAAGCGCCAAATCTGTAGCTTCGGTGGCGTTAATACGTAAGTACCGTTAAGGGAAGTGTAACGGATATAAATGGGAACCCTGTATATAGTGCAGTCAACCAACAATTGGGCCAGGACAAATCCAGCCACCGAATTCTCTCTCTATTTCCCTCGCTACTGCCATGTTCAAATGATCATTCCTCAGTCCTGCGATTACTTGGACTCCGACTGGCATTCCATTGTCGTCCAGGCCAACAGGACAGCTCGTAGCTGGCAAACCAAGGATGTTGAACACAGCGACATACCCACAATTCTGCGCGCGCAAAATGTTAGCATAATGAAAAGCTGCAGGCTCTGGCATGGTTGGCATGATGAAGACACAGTCATCTTGAAGAAGGTTCTGGAAGTCTTTCTCCAGCTGCCTTTGAATCCGGATGAAGGGTTCAGCAACCGATTTGTCCTTGGGAGCCAGATACTTTTCGACAAGGACCGTCGCCACGACGGGGAAGGAGTAGTCAGACCAGCCGAAGAGACTGAAAAGGAATTCTTTCCAAACACTGATGTTGGCTTCGTCTCCAAAAACCCGAGATTCCACCGTTGCTACGTTGGCGACTTTGGCGGACACGGCGTGAGCCCACACTTTGAAGCCGTGCTTAAGGCCCCGTATCTGCACACGTTGTGGAGGGACGTCGCATATTTTGCGGAAGTGAGAAACCACCTGCAATTAGAAGTCATAATGTGTGATATGCATATACCGAAGGTCCGAGAAAGATCTTGGTATTTACGTATTAACGCCACCGCAGCTACAGATTGGCGGTAATGCGCCAATAAAGAGATTGGCGGCTCTTAAAAACCGTCACATCTGTAGCTGCGTTGGCGTTAATACGTAAGTACAAAAACCGCCAAATTGGCGGCACTTAAAAACCGCCTAATCTCTAGCTGTGTTGGCGTTAATACGTAAGTACAAAACCCGCCAAATCTATTAGTTGCGGTGGCGTACCAAGATCTTCATTATTCTAAACTTTAATACGATAAATGCGAAAAGATGAAATGAAATGTAGTTTGCAGCAAATTGATAAAGAAACATAATTTTTTAACATAGGAGTACGTTCCTCCCATTGGGGTCTCAGGAAAGAATTTGATTCACACGCCACAAAATACGTTGTATGGGAGATCCTCTATATCTCGGTAACTACATACGTTAAAAACATAACTAATGTCTTATTTTAGAGATAAAGGGTAACAACAGAAGTTACAAAAAGAAATTTGGAAATCGGATTGTAGAGCAGCGACTAGTGAGTCGCATGAATTGGTGACGTCACACGCATGAGGTGCGCGCGCACAATTGGCTGACGCTCTCGCTTACCACGTTTTCCCGAGCGAGAATTCGTGATTGAGTTGAAAATTTTGTGTCGGCAAATTTAACACAATAATGGCTCCAAATGTAAATTGGCAAAGAAGGAAACGCCAACGAGATATAGAGAAGTTAAGAAAATAATTGTTGAAGCAGGAAAAGGAACAAAAGAAGCAGCAGAAGAGGAAACGAAAGACACAGCAAAATATGGAACGTTCGGCCTTACTTGCAAAAGAGTCACGCGAGTAAAGTAGTCCTACACCTTTAACATCAGCTGCTGTTTGAAAAAGACAGCCTCCGTCTTTTTTTTTCTTTACATTACATTCAGCGTAGCTCTACGCGATAGCCTTTTGAAGCACGAAGAATGTCCAAACTGCACTCGATTTCTCGCCAAATGTTTTTAAAAACATTTCCTGCGTTTTGAAACTTCTGCAACCATGAATAAATTGAAGGCACACTTGGCGGACTTCTATGGCATCTTAAGTCGAGCTACCCGCCCTGCCTTGGCGTCCGGGTCTTCTGAAGAACAATAGCAGCAGCAGCTCGGATACTGTCCTACCACCAGGAGGTAAACCCTAGACAGGGTTGCCGCAAGTAGACGAGTCGATGAAAGAAGGTAAACGGGTATAAAATCAAATGCAACATTTGGCGAGAATTCGTTTCCGACCGTTGTACACTGTAAAAAATATCCGTTTTTTTCCCGGACTTTTTCCGTATATTTCACCGTTTAAAGCTGTTTTGTTGACAAAACGGTTTTTCACCGTTTTCCGCTCCAGCCATAAACGGTTTAAAACCGTCAATTCAAATTCTATTTTTCGTCATACGGTATTGCTTTCCGTACGATAACTTTCCCTTTTCTTAGATGTAATTTTATTGCATTCATTTCATGATTTTAATAGGGTTCCATCTCCGCTATTGTTTACACATATTGCAGTAACCTGTTGTCACTCATGAAAGCTAACCTTAAAACACGTGTTCTGGCAATTGTTGATTGTTACACCACTAGGTGGCGCCACTAGAGCTATAGTGACTTTAAAACTCAAATAGATTATTTTTACTTCATTTTATGAAGTCTCCGGTGGTCTAGTGGTTAGAGCGACTGCCTTTTATTTCTATGAACGCGGTTTCGATCCCCGGCTCGGAGGAGTTAGAAGTTTTGTCACCATCTTGCATCGAAATCGTCCAAGTAAGTTCAATTAAGAATTATATTAATTAAACTAATTGAAATTATTAATTAAGCCTTGATTAATTAATATTCCTAATTGATAATACACATCAGCACATTTCAACTCGAACAGAAGGAGAAAAACAACTCAACTCAGTCGATGACGTCACTTACTTCGATGACTTAATTTTTACGGATAAAGCTTGATTTCATACGATAAAAAACCGTTGTGACTACGGATTTACTTCCTAACTTTTACGGGAAAAACTTGTTCCTGTATGGTAAAAAACCGTTGTGCCTACGGATTTACTTCGTAACTTTTACGGTTTTGCACAACCAACCCAGCTGCCAGTTTAAAACCGTAAATTTTACGGGATTTTTTTTACAGTGTACAAAGCGAAACGTCGGTTCTATCTGCGCCAAATAAAATAAAACCCTTTCCTACACCCCAAAATACAGTGGAATATCCCGTTTCCATATCGCTCGAAACAGGCATGCCTGGTGTCTAGTGTTTTTCTTGTGGCGGTGATACAATACTGAGGTTTGAGTCCTAATGGCCATCACGGGCCAATCCCTGGCCTCTCCCAAAAAAGGTAGGTATCGTCGTCTGTGAGGGGTAACTCAATCCGCACCATTACTATGTCCACCGGGGAAGAGAGAACCTGGTTATTTATGCAGCGACTTCTCATACACGTACTCGTATTGTCCCCGGTGGGGTAGACTTCTACGGTATATCAGGGGAAACTTTCTTTGCACGGTTTTCGGTGATTTTGTTTCCATTAACCACAACACACACCACGCTTTCTCCTGAGCAGTCATTCTTACTACAGCTAGCAAGGAATGAGCTCCACCTAACTAACATTATTGAAACTAGGAAAAACCTCAGTTGAAATATAGAAGTTGGTACACACTCTTAAAATGGTGCCAAGTCGCCAAAGCAAGACGTTCATCGCTGCACTTCGTTGAAGCCAACTCGCCAAAGTTAATCCAAATAATACTTGCACTAACTTTGGCGACTTGGCGCCATTTTAAGGGTGCGTACCAAATTCTAGATTTCGACCAAAACTTCATTCTTTTGCCACAAACTGCATATTATTTCACCTTTTCGTATTTTTGTTATTAATTTTTAGAATAATAAAGACCTTTCTCGGAAAACCTGCATATTTTGATAGTATGTAACATAATTAACACGTTCGAGGAGGAGAGAAATTTGACGAACTTTCAGTTCAACCGGTGGAGAGTGATTCGCGTATATTTCATCTCACAGAGTGTAAATAGAAAATAGCACGCTCGTTCCCCACAATTAAGATTTTGTTTGATTTTAGACTGAAGGATTCCTTCATTATTTCTTAGGTTCTACACATGTGGGAAAACCTGCTGTTAGATTGCAAATATTGCATCAACATCATTTTTCGGTTTTGTCAGTATTTTTAATTAATTTAATTCTTCGCCATTAAAGTTTCTTTCTTCTCTTGTGGCAACTTTGGCAAATTTTGAAATTCAAACGATAATTTTAGCCGTTTCATTTAATTTCTAAATTTTACTTAATTATTTACTTTGTTTTCGATTTAATTATTATTTGTCTTAACTTTTGTTGTTGTTTCCATTAAGGTTTCAACTTTATTAATTTTTAAATTCAAATTTTGCAACGGGATTATTTCTTCGCCATCTTGGCTCGCGTAGGTTTTTGGCGCTATGAGGTTTTGGGCGTCTGTATCTGGAATCGTTTTCCGTTACATTTTGAATTCCTTTGTGATGGGCTAAGCGAGTGGTTGGTTGTTCCAGCTGCGGGCCCCCAGGGCCGGTTGGGCCTGGGGTCTTGTCTTGTCTTACCTCTGCTTTAATTTTTCTGTTAATATTTTTTGTATTTTTGAGTCTGAAGCTGAAGATTCTTTTTATTATTCATTGGTATTCCTAAAAAGATGCAGTTTAAAAAACCACAGTGATGAATGGTCTGAAAGACGATATGAAGTTTTTTTTCTACAACACTATTCCGGAACAATCTGCGAATTAAGGTGCTGTGTGTGAAAGAAAGCAGTTCTTTCTTCTTCATTTTAAAATGATCTCTGCTACATGGTGGCATGAACGCTGGTTTTCATCAATGTTACAGAGTTATAAATGATCAACACCTTTAACAAGATCTGCAATATGAGTAATACCTTCAGCATTTTTCTTCTTCATCGTTATAATGTGTACTCTTAATTACGGAGATCATGATCATCTTTTAAGCGTCTATTTCTGCTGAACGTCTTTTTCCCATCTTCAGTTTTTCCGATTTTTGAGTGAGTGATACAAGTCTAGAAAAAGGCCAAAGAAAATGCTAAAGTGTGCAAGTAGCATACTTCAAATATCATTGTTGAGTGAATATAAGGCAAATTCACTTGTTAAATAATATTCATCAATTCAAGAAGTGTTTGTTATGTGGCAATGAATAATGATCATTACATCTCTATCAAATTTAGGTTGCTTTTTTTTACTTTGTGTTCAAAAATATAATTCTCAAGCCTGCAGTGCTAATGTGTAGCTACAATTTTTATTTTTTGTTTTGTTTGATAAATGTTCATTCCTGTGCATCAATTTTTATGCATATATCTAATTTTTGTGGCAGTAATTAATTTCAATATTAATAATTGTTAAATAAAAAATTATTTAAAATTTAATAAATTTGTTTTTGTTTAATTATTTTTTTAGCATTGTACTACCACTATATGCAAATTGACTTTTAATTAAGTAGCTAGGGTTTTCAGGTCAGCAAAGGTAGGTGATATATCAGTATTGCTAGAATTGCTTTTTTTTATCGTGTTAATTTTTTTAGTACCCAGAATTAATTGTTCAATATATATTATAATTTAAATTTTATTTCTGGGCATCTACCTTGCTTCAATGTTTTTATAAATATTCTAGCTACCTCATCCAATATTTAATGCCGTGACATTTTGGTCCCCCAACAAATTTTTGATTTTTAACACCTGCATATTTTCATAGTATNTAACATAATTAACACGTTCGAGGAGGGGAGGAATTTGACGAACTTTCAGTTCAACCGGTGGAGAGTGATTCGCGTATATTTCATCTCATAGAATGTAAATAGAAAATAGCACGCTCGTTCCCCACAATTAAGATTTTGTTTGATTTTAGACTGAAGGATTC
>BGPR01036368.1:0-15569 GCA_013235015.1 Araneus ventricosus
CAGAAATTCAGGGAATTGAACTTAACAATAATTCTTGACTCTCTTTTGAAGACAGATAATTAATATTTTTATTTTAGTTTAAAAAATGAAAACGCAAGAAATCGAGAAATGCAGAAATTCATTTTAAGAACATATTTTTAAAGATAATAAATATTTAAAAATATATTGTCTTCAAAAAACGGTCAGTTGTTGGAATTATAAGATTTAAATAGACTATTAATTTCTTATTATTTTTACATGAAAATTGTGTTGGATATTAAATGGGCATGCTTTAATTGCAACGCTTCAGATGCGTTGTTATAACAAAAATTTCATTTCTTGTACTCTATATCCTATTTTTATTGAATTAAATATAAGGAAATACATTGGTAGTCACAATATTTGCAACTATAACAAATGAGAATAGAACACTGACTAACACATTTACTCTTTCTGTTGAATATGAATTTAAAGAAGAAATTTTCTTTTCACATTTCGAAAACATTATTTTCAAATTAAACGAAAAGACCTGCGTTGAAATTGTTGGCGCATGCGCACTCCCGACTGGTCACGTGTTAATTTAGTGTTCTGCGAGCAGCCGCCGAGAGTGTTGTGATATTTTTCGGCTCTCGCAACGAGAAATAAACGAGTGTCTACAGTCCACCTTAAGTGTATTTTGTGAAGTTATTTAATTAACTTGCCTGAGTGTGTGATAAATAGAAATCTGAGCTAAGTGACGGGTCCATTTTGGTCCTTGGCTTGCCGGAGTAACCGGAACTGTGCAACTTACGAGTGCCATGTGTGTAAAGACACGCGTCTTTAAAACGAAACTTGTGAAAGTGAGGATTATCTTCAATTGAAGGTCATTGACATATTGGTCTGATATTTAGTTAAGAAATTTCAAAATGTTGAAGAACTGTAGCAAAGCAAATCTAAAAGTTATTGCAACTGAGTTAGGTTTAGCTTTTGATAAAAAAGTTACGATTGTTCAATTAATAGATTTAATTCAAAAAAGCAATTATTATAAAAAAGACATAGAGTTTGTTGAAGATTTAGTGAATTCCACAATCGAAGAGCGTAAACATCTTGAAGAAATTGCTTTAGAGAAAGCGAAAGCAGAACAAGGGCAGATGAATTTGGAACAAATTAAACTGGAGAGAGTGAAAGCAGAACTTGAGCTTGCGCGCTTAAGATCAGAATCTAACTCGGAAAATAAGAATGAGAATTCCGGTGAAAATGATAAAAAATAAAGTATAGAATCTCTAGACTCTCTCATTAAAAGTATTAGAACTCTACCGGTCAAACTTCCAAATCGACCGGAAGGGTTTAGTTATTTCTTTTCATCTTTAGAAAGAGCGTTCATTTCCAAAAATGTCCCAGAGAAATTTAAAACGGATATTCTTCTAAATTTGTTAGGGGGAAAAGCATCAAATCTTATTACATATATTAAAGATGACGGATTGTGAGATTATTCAGAAGTTAAGCCATAGTGTTAAGAGAATTTGAGCCTACACCACAAGTTTCTTTAGAGAATTTTAGAAAGACACAACGTCAGCCAAATGAAACGTATATGCAATTCGCGTCTAGATTAACTACTAGTTGGGATTATTATTTGAAATTAAGAAATGTTTCCGATTTTGAAACTTTAAAAAAATTAGTGGTATCGGATAAAATATACCAAACACTTGATAAAGAAGTTATGTGTTTTATTAGCGTGCGCCAGAATAATTCTTGGTTTCAACCCATTGAATTGGCTAAGGAGATAGACTTATATTATACTTCAAAAGGAAAACCTGTAATTAATGACTCTAGGCAGAGTAATAAAAATAGTTATCCCAAAAATGTGTCGAAAGTTTTTCTAACTGATGTAAAAGATTCTAAATGTATTTTATCTTGCGATGAAATTCATACTTTGTATAAATGTCCTATTTATAAAAACATGTCGGTTAGTGAAAGAGTTCAATTTGTGAAATCAAATTCTTTATGCTTTAATTGCTTGGAGAAAGGGAATCATAGAGCAAATAATTGTAGAAGTAAATTCCTTTGTGGTATTTGCAAGAAAAGACACCATATTTCCCTGCATTACCCTCGCCAACCAAAAATAATTAAAGAGACGATTTCGCAGAATATGAGTAATAAAAGCAAGAGTATTCCTTCGGCCTTGGACGCTTCCGCGCCCATTTTCGAACCTTCGCAAGAAAATAACTTCTTCCAAACATCGTGCTATCTTGCTAATGATTTAAAAAGTGTTTTCCTCAGCACTTTTGTTTGTTGATTAAAGATGAATCGGATAATTGTTATGAATGTAGAGGGTTGTTGGACGTCGGCGCAAATTCAAATTTTATAAGCAAACAATTAGTAGACAAGCTTCAATTGAAAGGAGAAAAGATTAATATTTCTGTATTAGGAATAAATAATTTGTCTTTGAATATAAAATCTAAAGCTAGTGCAACGATTTTAAATAGAGACAAGAGTTTTGAGTTAAATTTAAGTTTTTTGGTAGTCCCAAAGATAACTGTGTGTGTGTGTGTGTGTGTGTGTGAATTTACGCCTTCTAAGTCTCTTGAGATTAATGTTTCATCTTTAAATAACATAAATTTAGCTGATGATAAATTTTATGAGCCTGGTCCAATTGATTTTCCTGTAGGTGCAGAATATTTCTATGAGCTTCGAAAACCAGGTCAAATTTCTCTTCATGATACAAATTTAAGATTACAAAATAGCATTTTCGGCTATATTGTAAGTGGGAGTCTTCTAGCTAAGGGAGAAGCTGAAATACATTGTGGGCTTATAACAGATAATTCAAAGTTAGAAAAAACTTTAAAGGAGTTTTCTGAAATTGAAAACATTGAGAGAGAGTCTGAGAATTCTGTGTCTAAAGAAGCAGAAATATGCGAAGAGCATTTTCTCAAAAACTATTCTAGAACTGAAACCGGAAAATTTATGGTGAAAATGCCATTTAAAGAAGACCCATCGTGTCTTGGTGAATCGAGAAAAAAGGCTGAAAAATGTTTAAATTCGTTGTGAAATCGCCTACGTAGAGAGCCTAAACTTTGTGAACTTTATAAGATTTTTATGCAAGAGTATTTACATATGGGTCATATGGAAGAGGTAATAGAATATGAAGAACCAGGTGTAAATTATTATATTCCGCATCATTGTGTATTTCGTCCGGAATCAAACACTACACCCTTGAGAGTCGTGTACAATGCAAGTGCGTTAACTTCTTCCGGAAAATCATCAGCATACAGTTTAATAGAGGTACAATTCAGGATGATCTCTTGAGCATTATGCTGAGGTTTAGAAAACATAAGTTTGCCTTTGTTACTGACATCAAAAAGATGTATCGGATGATACTGATCGATCCTAACCAAAGAGATCTTTTGAGAATATTATTCAGAGCGGAAGTGAATGATCCAGTAAAAGTGTATAAATTATGCACTGTAACGTATGGCACGTGCGCCCTTCTTGGCAACAAGGACAGTGCAGCAGTTGGCTAAAGATGAGTGAAAGGACTTTCCGTTAGCATCATCTGTTTTATTACAGGACGTCTATATGGATGACGTCTTAAGAGGTGAGGATAATCTAATTAAAGCTAAGAATATGCAACAACAGCTCATATCTTTGTTCGATAGAGGAGGCATGGAGCTTCACAAATGGTCAACTAATAATCAGTCTCTTCTGTGTGATGAGATGAAAGAATCTGATTATTCATTTAGTACAGAATCTAAAACTTTAGGTATATTTTGGAAACCACAACCAGATTGTTTTGGCTTTAATTTGATAATAGAGCAAAGTGAAGTATACGCTAAACGAGCTGTGTTATCTCAAATAGCACGGATATTTGATCCATTGGGTCTATTAGGTCCAATCATCACTGAAGCTAAAATGTTTTTACAAAAATTGTGGTTGTTAAAATTAGATTGGGGAGACACTCTCCCATCGAAAGAAAATACTGAGTGGCAAAGTTTTCTTAATTCCTTAAAGTTTGTAAACCTTATCAATGTTCCGAGATGGATTTTCAGTGAACAGTCTATTAGTGTAGAATTACACGGCTTTGCTGATGCCTCAGAACTGGCATATGGAGCGGTCATCTATGTGAAATCCATCAATTCTTACTGTGGCTCTGAGGTGAAGCTACTCATTAGTAAATCCAGGGTAGTGCCCCTTAAGTTTGTGACTATACCGCGTCTAGAACTCTGTGCTGCAGTTCTATTGTCTAAATTGATGAGAAGAGTCTTAAGATCTCTAAAACTAGAGGTTTCGAAAACCTATTTCTGGACAGATAGCACTATTGTTCTGGTCATGGTTGGAAAAGAAATGCAAAGATCGGCCTTGGTTGCTAATCGAATATCTATCATTCGAAATCTAGCTGTGGCAGAGCAATGTAATCACGTGCCATCAAAACAGAACCCAGCGGATCTAATATCAAGAGGAATGGATCCATTTAAACTACAGCTGTGTGAACTGTGTTGGAGTCCCTCATTTCTATTACAACCTGAATTGACTAAGTGTCGCGATATCTCTATCGAAACCAATGATCTTTATATACGTGAATTAAAATCAAATCCTTCAGACCTATTGTCTAGGGGACTTAAAGCTGAATCTCTTCTACATAATGAAGGGTGGTGGAATGGAACATCAGTTTTACAATCTGATGTACTTCCTGAAACTGTTTGTGAGTGTTCAGATCCAGATGACAATTACTTACCTGAACTCAAATCTAAGAACTCTAAGGACGATATTGTGTTAACTTTAAATTCTAACAAAACATTCTTTGATTACATATTTAACCGTAGTAATAGAATTTTAACTGTAGTTCGAATATTGAGTTTTCTTTTCAGGTTTATTTCTAATTGTAAAAATCCAGAGCGTAAAAGAAAGGGACCATTGACATCGGAAGAGCTGTCAGAGGCAGGGCATTATTTAATCAAGCAATGTCAGTTTGAAGTGTTCTCTGCAGAAGTCACAGCCATGATGTCTGGTGATAATATTTCGAATAAGAGTAAAATTCTAAATTTATCTCCCTTTCTAGATAATAAAGGTGTAATGAGGGTAGGAGGAAGACTTGAAAGACTAAGATTATGTGACTAACGAAAACTGTTAGATATGGTCTCACTTCGTGTTAGTAACTTTGCAGTAGAAAAATGTCCTTTTTTTGTTTTCGTGTATTAAATTAGTTTTTTATGTGTCACGTACCTGTTTTTGTCTGTAATTATGCTATTTTATCAAAGCTTTTAAAATAAACATAACGTAGATGTCAGCAGTGTCTTTAATAATTTTGAGCTTGCCGTAGTTTTTTATGTGTCACTTACCTGTTTTTGTCTGTAATAATGCTATTTTATCAAAGCTTTTAAAATAAAATAACGTAGATGTCAGCAATGTCTTGAATAATTTCGAGCTTGCCATAGTTTCTTATGTGTATATATATTTTTTAATTTTCAACTAATAAATTAGAAACTTATTAGTTATTATGTATTTTGAGTTGTTATGTTTATCACAACTATGTTTTATAACAACTATGTATTATTTTATGTTATGTTGCATCACATTGAAATTCTTTTATTAAAAATAAAAATTAATCCCAATTTTTGTCTGAAAAGGGGTTAGAGTGACTAATAAAAAAATTCGAGTGATTTCGAGTAATTCTGGAGAGCTTGGAACATTTATCATGGAGGCTACTTATTGTTATTAAAAATTGCATTTATGCCAAAACTCAGAGATAAATAAATATGTGGTAGGGAAAATTTACCTGTTAACTTATATAGTGCTCTTATTAATGCTTGCAAAATTTCAAATAGATTAGACGAAAATTTAAAAAAAAAATTATTTTCAAAGCTCGCGGTCGCCTTAAATATAGATATTTACAACTTTTATTCAACTACTTATGTAGTAACTTTATGCAATTTTATTCAGCTATGCGTATGCACTGATTTGTTCCAATAACTGATGCTCAACTTTCCATTAAAAGTTCTCATATCAAAGTATAGGTATTTATTAATGAGAAACCAGCAAAAGTAAAAAATACTACTGACAATGAGACTTCTAATGCCACGTGGTAAGTGATGTGACTTATGTCGTTTCTCTCAGACATTAAGACATTCTCGCCACTGTGTACCCTCGAACTTGGAACCCAAGGGGTTCCCTGTCAGTTGAATGGTTATACGCGGAAGGAAGTGCATACCGTGCTCCCGTAGGGAGACATGAATGACTTTGGCTTTCCTTGCTTCCGTTAAGTCGTCCTGACCCACGTGCGATGTGTCCAAAGGCAACAGAGCACAAAGGCGTTGTTGGATGAGTGTAGTTGAACACAAACTGGCCAAATGGGAAATCAATTGGATTTACGGGGCCAAAGGGCATAACTGAATTTTGAAGTGAAAAAAAATTATTAGTTATGGTATGAGAAACAATACAATACACCTGACATGAAATTGGCAAGAAAAAAATGGTAGATTAATATTGGAAAGCATAACAGACAAGTAACAAGATTAATCTAGGCTATATAAAAGGAAAAGATAAGAACACAAACAAAAACATACAGAAAATCTATGTACAAAAATATACAGTGTAGACCAAAAATGACTAATAGTAAAATTACAGGACTAAAACTGAAAACAAAAGGACACTTTAAAATTTGTGCTACGTCTACAATTTTATCCGGTAGAGACGAAATACGTTACTTTTAATTTCTATAGAATGCATGCCTTTCAATTAAAACCATTTCATTATTCTCTTTTAATAAATTGACAAAATATCTTTGGACATTCTATATAATATTTAGGTATTACAAGCAATGCGTAAGGGAAGTATATGCAAGATCTCCACTCTAATGGTGCCCCAATATCTAATCTCTTTACTGTTAGAGATATGTGTATACTTCCATTCAGAAAAATGCTTTAACTTGCGTAAATAATTAGATTTTATGTTCTTTGGGTCCATAAATGTCTAAACGAAATCTAAATTTTTATACTGTCTCCCAGTAAAATTAATCGTGTTTAGCAAAATATTCCTGACACACTAACATTTAAAACAAAAAAAGCTCCAAACTTCTGCGACTAAAACTGACCGAGTTATAAGCTTTGCATATCTCGGTTTCAGACCATTTCAATGGCCACCTTGAGGTAGACCAACCAATCAGCAAGCGATGCTTGATTGGCTTAAAATGTATTGTAGGCTGATTTAGACTTTGTAACATTTGATGCATTTATTGACACAAACAGCATAAAATATAGTTCTTTATGTCATTTAAAGCATTTTCTTATTGGAGGTATAGCCTGTATCTAACCTTTTAGAAATTAGATATATGTCCACGATTAGAGAACACCCCTTGCAAATTTAAAATAATTTATGTTTTGTCTTAAAACATCAAGCATTCTATATAATACATAAGCATTGTATACAATGACCGCTTTTAAAAATTATTTAACTGCTTCTGAAAGATGAAAAAAAAAATTATTAATCATCAGGTTTCAGATGCAATATGTACGTGAAATATAAAATATCGAGAAACCATGTAACTTCAAAACTGAGACTAATAAAGCTATGATATGAATATGTTTTGTTATTACCATTTTTGCAGTCCTTACAGTCATTAGCATAAAAAATATCCATGTGTAGAGTTTTTTGTTATTTTCTTTAAAAATGAAGCTTTTCTAATTATTTATCTCATTTTCTGTGATGCTACTAGTGCAATAGTGAATTGCAGCTCGCTAATAGGAGAAGGAACAATTTTATAGCACTCAGTGAACCTAAACTAACTCAGTTAAGCTAGTAGAATTATGAATTTAAAATTGCCTCCAAGCAGTAGTGATTTTTCGTTTAAAAATTGGATTGTAAAACACAATTTATATTAAATCAAAATAATATTAAATCTTCATCATAATTACTATAATTTACAAAATTTTGTAATTTTTTCACATGTTTATTTAGAATTCTTTCGTAAGTGAAATTAATCTAAAATTAGTGGTAATAGCCCGAAGTTACCTGGTCAATATTCATGTGCTAAAGAGAGATTCCTAAAAGCCATAGAACGAACTTTTTTCATTAACATATTTAACATTTTTTAACATATTATTATATTAACCCCTTTCAACAATTCCTGAAAATATGAAATGCAGTTATTGATATTAATATTATGCTATGGAAAGTTTATTCATAGAGAGCCTGATTTTATTTTAATAATCTGTGGGACCAGTCAATTGTGAAATGTTAAATAATATTCGATTATATGTATTTAAAAAAATACAACAATGCTTGCTATCATTTTACATTTGATCAAGATAATTTAAAAAAATAAATTTACTGTTATAGGATATTTATTCTGAACATAAACCGTTTCAAAAATTCGTAAAAGGCCATAGGCAGAATATGAAACATGAAACAATAAAGAAAAGGTAAATCGAAATTTCTGATAAATCGAGTTGTTCATTGTTCAAAATTACTTTTACAAAATGGAGCTTAGGAGTCTACAAGTCTGGATGGATATATATTTTTATTCAATCCTGCATTGATTTATAACATTTGAAGACGGCTTGATAAATAACTTGTAAAATATTCAAAATGAGGTAAATTATTGACTTAAAAGGAGATAAAGAAGATTTTAAAGTGATAATAAATATTATTCAAAGAATTTATAAAAAATATATATAATGAATGAAAGGTATTTTATATAAAACATTTAGTGAATAATGGGAAAAGACTGCAAAAAGAGAGGCAAAAAAAATTAATTTAGTTATAGCAATACAGGATCATGGGATTTATTACGGAGTACACATAATACATGAATTCCCTTACATTAAAAATTTTTAACTGCAACGTAATTTTCTTTAATTCTCGATAAGTTTATTTCTATGGGATTTCTAAGAAATCATTATTCCACTGTTGAGAATTCCAAAAGTAACAGTGGCGTTCTTCGAAATCCAATGTTGGCCTTTCGTTCTGCGAACATTGAAGAAAATGCTCATCTAATATTTGATCATCCATTGGTTGACCCTGGTGTGCTGACCCAGGCATAGTGAATTGATAAAAAAATCTCTAGAAACTTTTTCTGCTGTGTGCCATTTTGAATTTTAAACGACATCTCTAAGGTTATACTTGAAGCGGTGATGACCTAGTGGTAAGAACTCGGCTTCAAGGCCGGAGGGCCTTTGGTTCGGAAGCCAATTCCACTGAAAATCCGCTGCGTATATGAGCCTATTGGACAAAAAATCATGCGTTGGGAGACAAACGTCCTCACGCTGGCGCGGTGCGGAAGCCAGGAGAGGGGCGCCAGCTCGAGCGCCGTCTTCACCATCTGACCGCGGTTCAAAATTTCGAGGTAATTCCTAAAATTTCGAGGTAATTCCTAAAATATCTCTTGTGTTGCTTCAAAAAGGGATTAATATAAATCAAATAAAAACCGAGGTTGTAAACAAATTTTATTTCCGGTGTAAAAGGAAGTATACATACTGTGTTTAAAATGAAAATAAGGGTTTATAGACAAATAGACACTTAAATAAGGAAGATATTGATTCACATTCGATATTAAGTACGTGTTTTATGAAAAGCAAACCTTTGTTTCACTTTCCGAAATACGAAATTTAATAGGTAATAACTTTTACATTGTTTCACACCATCCGCTTTAATGAATATTACGAATGCGTCGTACAGCAGCTACAAACAATATAAAGACCTATTCCCATATTCTTCGAAACTCTCTTTAAATGATTTGAATACATCTGTGAAAACAAATAAAACGAGTTCATTTTCATTTAAAAAACAATACTGTTTCTTCAAAAACATTTCTGGTCGTTTTCTGAATGTAATAATGGATTGATTCAAAATATTGAAAATGAATGCAAAAGAAATTTCTGACAATTTTGTTTCGTTTTTTAATCAAACGAAAACGATTTAAATGTTTTAAAAACAGCCCTCCATTGGCCCATTTCTTAAGAGACCAATTTATTTTTGATTTACCGAATTGCTAATGATTAATTGATTGCCAAATGTCTAATGATTTTTTCTATTCTTGCAATCAGTATTTCCTAAAACTTCTGTCACATGGAGGAAAAGTAAAAACTTGCGCTCCGTAATCTCTTGAAATTATTACTATTACATTAAAATATTGTCTAATTAAAGTGTTTAATTCTATTATTCTCCTGGATATTATCCTATGAAATTGCGGACAGTTTCTTGACCTCCAATTTATTAAATATTTTATTCTTAAAGATAATTTATATCATGCGCTAAAATTATCATTGCTTCATTGTTTCATGCGATGCATTTCTACTAGAGGAAGTAATTTATTACTACAAACTTCGCATTCCCTTTACTTTCCCCAATGGCTTTTTCTTTATTCGAACATAAAAATTTTATGTCTCAAATGCATTCTAATTAAAATTGCAATCTTTATTGCTCATTGTATTTCGCAGAAAAGAATAAAATAGCGGTTACTTCTTCTTTTACGTTTTGTAAAATGCATATTTAAAATTTTATTAGGCGGCCAAGAACTTATTGCTTAAATCATAATTAGTGATACATTTCTTTTGATAAATAAGTTTATAGTGTATCATAAGATACTGATTTTATAACAGATTAACTGACTCTTTCTTTAAAGAGCTGTAATTTTTTAAAAGTACATTTGACCATATCGTAGTTTTCACACTTTTCCCCAGTGATTATGAGTGTGAAGAGGATTGGGTGAGGGTATTATAACCAAGCGATTATAACCCATAATCACTGGGTTAAAATACCATCATTCTAAATTTCTTCGCAATCTGGTTTATAATACTTTAAAATCTTTGCCTTTGGTTTAATTTAAAACATTTTTTTCTTTTTTTATGTATGACAATTCCTTGAAAATGGCATTCATGGAAAATTTCGCTTCGTGTTATGGATGATACTTAACTGTAATGGTGTTCTGAGTGTATAATGGGTTTATACAGTGCATTTTGCTTAGAGCTTTACAATCATCCAAAAGTGATACGATATAGCATGAGGCTTTTTGACGAAAAACAAACAATAGTCATATTTGTTTGTAGCGAATATAGACAGAGATAAGTAAGTCTCTAGTCACACTCATAAGTTCTTTTGTGTTTGTATGCGTGTTACACTAATTTTTTATTATTATTACTTTTGCGGGGTTTTAGCAATTTCACGCAGGTTAACGGGGACGATTTTTAGTACTTTTATTATACTTGAATTATTTTAAGCTTGTAAAGGTCGAATTTTGTAATCAATATTTCCTTCATTTTCTAATTCGCTAGTTTCCATATTTTGCACAGTGAGTTCTCGATAGCAATACAATATATTAACACTTTAAAATCTTAATTATCATTTAATCGATCGTTTTATTAAATGCTCAATTAACCTTCCGCCGGGCACATCTAATCTGTGAGATGAAGCCCCCATATTTTTTTGTGCCTAAGTGCGTGTTCTACCGAGAAAGGTGTGGAACCTCTAGTAGCTTCTTGGCTCCTTGCCACTCACATCTGGGTATCGTAATTTTACCCTAGTGCTCTTTTGATGTGAGTAAGTAGCACTTAATCGAGTAGATGAGTTGCCCCCGATTACGTTTGTATTTATGATTTCCCAAATTTTTCTCAATATTTCTTTTTATATGCCTGCAAAAGTTCGTATACCTGTGTCCCAGACCCAGACCCTAATTAAATAATATTCATCTTTATTTCCAATATATGGTTTCAAAAATGTCGAATTATTGGAGGCTCTCAGCGACAACAGTTGTCATTGCTAAGGAACCTTATTTGAAAACAAATGTCAACTCAGTCCTGAATTCCTGAGCATACAAAAAAAGTCATTTAAAAACGCAAATTTAGCTTTGTATGACCGCATAGTTCAGTTTGATAAGCTTTTCCTTAAGCCAAAGCAAAAATTTAACTTTTAATCTCACAGATGAGTTGCGCCCGATGGCGTTAGTATTTGTATTGCGCCCCAAACGAAGGTTAACGTTAGTGGCGCCATCTGATAGTGAATTTGAGAAAAAAATCGATTACAATATTCCATAACATTTATAATAATGAATTATCAATTAAAGACTAGCCGGGTACTCTACCAGTATACAAATAAAATTGTAGTCATTTATTTAAAAAAATATAATCATTCCTAGAAACTTCTCATGCTTCAGATTACTAGAGTACTACCCCGTTTTGTTATTGTTTAATTCATGATGTAGTTTTAATAAATGCTCGTGATGAAACTTTTAATAAATGTTTAAATAAATATATCGTGATGCCACTTTTAATACTGCGTAACTGACAATAAAATAATGAATCACACAAATAGAGTATCTCTAGTACTAATAAAGGAGAATATGTGTGTGTCGGCGCTCTACTGGGCAGACCGCTGAAACTAAAGCTACGAAATTTCGCACAAGATTACTTTAGAGGGTGGGAGTTCGCACCTTGGAACCAGTTTTTCGAAATTTTAATTAATTTAAAATAAAAAAGAACTTTGGCGTTTTTCCTTGATAACTTCCGAAAATATTATAGCACGAAAAAGATTTTTACTCCTCTTAAAAATTCAAACAATTATCTTTGCAATGATATCAATTAATTTACAGTACAATTTTTTCTTTAATTTCAATAATTTTTTAAATAATTTAGGCTTAATTTAAAACTTTTCATTATTACAATGAAATTCAAATCGTTGATGATTGTTTCATTATTGCATTTTTATCGTTCATTTTTTTATATTTTTTCCAATATTTAATTTCATGTTTCATTTCCATTACGGAAAGCAAAAATATCCGAAATTAAAAATATCCATTATAAAAACCTAATGGATTTTACTTTTTTTATTTCATCAATTTTTCTATGAAATCTGTAAACAATGTCCTCTGAGAAATTAAGTATATTAGGAAATTAATCTAGTAAGCTGAATGATTATGGTTTCTATGTTTTAATTCTTTTTATAACCATGTTTTTATTCAGATAACATGTTGCTGGAACTTAAATCGTTCCGCGCCTTTTTAATTTTGAAATCAAATGCATTTTTTGAATGAGGAATAAGAAAGAGAAGTTGGCGTCGGCAATATGTAATTATACGTTGCATGACACGGACAATTATTTGACTCCATTAGGGACGTTCATATAAAGAATGAACAGAACAGGTGCAGGGTTACTACAGTTGCAAGAACTACCACAAATTAATGTGGTTCTGCGTTATATATCTATCGCAATTTGAAATATAAGATTAATTTTTTAAGGGAGTCATAAATATTAAATTAGGCATAATAGATTCATTTGAAATTATATTTCCGTCGAAGAAGCAAGTCGCCATGAGCGACTAGCTAAATTTTAAAATACTTTAAGCAAATGATTGTACCGGTTTTCCGAAATCTGTTGTCAGAATATTTTGAAGTGGTGCTCTAATTCCTTCTAGCCACCCCATGTGACTTTCTTTTACTTTTTGCCTCAGTATACCCCAGAGATCACATGTGACTAGAGAGTGAATTGGTGTATATAAAAATGAATAAGTCTGAAAATGAGAAAATAATGCTTTAATCAGTTACAAAACATAAACGGCGAACAAGTATAAAATTAAAAATCATTATCGATATCACATTACGATCCCTTTGGTTTATTTGTATGCATTTTGTTCATTTGAATGAGTCTTTTTTTATTCTTAGACCTTCGCATTATCTCTTCAATTCATTTCATAAACTGTTAAAAGTAAAAGCAAGTTCTTTAACAATGTTTTAATTGCTCGTTTATTTCATCAAATCAAATTGTTTTCCTATTAGGCATCAGAAAACTTCCGAATGGTTGGATTTCATTCCAGATGACTCTTTCATGAATTATTTTCCACTTTCTCCTTACCGAAGCAATTCAAAAGGTTTAACACAGGAATTTCAAAGAACATGAATACAATGAAAGAAACAGCATACGTGAAGCCTCAGAAATAGAGATAGTACCAAATCTGTAAAACAAAAGACATTTAATGCAAATAGGTTCAAAAGGGGTAAATCTATACTTATAAAAGGCAATGTTTGTGTGCGTGTGTGTGTGTGTGTGTTTGTCGGCGATGTCCAGACGAATCTATCGCACTTACAGCCATGAAATTTGGTACACAGGTAGTCGTAATGGTGACTGAATGCACCTCGAAGCCGAAATTTTAAATTTTAATCTAGAAATTTTTTTATTTAATGTTTTCTGTTGTTTTGGTTGATTTTTCGCACTAATTTCTCAATAGAATGGTTTCGAATAATTGTACGACAAAAATAGATAGACCATCGGAAAGAGCACGCGATTTCCGTTCTAATGAAGTTAGTTTTGAATTTCTAACGTAATTTACTGAATTTTGAGAATTTTTTAAAAAATAGTCAGTTTCACCACCTAAATTTTAGTTTTGTTTTTAAATTTGTTGCATCCGACTTTCTAATAACACTATTATTTTCAATTTTTTTCAGCTTATAACTAGAACGGTTCTCTCTGATTTAAAACAAGAACGGTTAAAATATCTTTTCCCGTTTTTTTTTAAATTAAATTATTCCTGGGCAGATGAAAGTTTTTTTTGTCGAGCGAAATTTCTTCAGCGATAGCCTTCCGGAACGCAGCTTTCAATTTGATTGGATGAAGGGTCAGGTGACGTCATAACCTTCGGAGGTTTTTGTCATGTTCTAAAAATTTTTTTCATTTTGTTGAAGTCCTGATTCCACGGGCAACAATTTTTTTATATTGTTTTGGATTAATGTACTCTGTACTGTTTTTCTACATGTTATTATCGCGGAAAAAATAAGCGGGAAAATCTATAACGTGTATCTTTAGTTTTGACAACTTTTTCGTGTCATTGTGGGCGATTTTTTTTTTATTTTGTTGAAGTCCTGATTCCACGGGCATCGCCGTGCGCGTACTGCTAGTCTATACTTATAAAAGGCAATGTTTGTGTGCGTGTGTGTGTGTTTGTCTGCGATGTCCAGACGAAGCTATCGCACTTACAGCCATGAAATTTGGCACACATGTAGTCGTAATGGTGACTGAATGCACCTCGAAGCCGAAATTTTAAAATTTAATCTAGAAATTCTTTTATTTAATGTTTTGTGTTGTTTTGTTTCATTTTTCGCACTAATTTCTCAATAGAATGGTTTCAAATAACTGTGCGACAAAAATAGATAGACCATCGGAAAGAGCACACGATTTCCGTTCTAATGAAGTTAGTTTTGAATTTCTAACGCAATTTACTGAATTTTGAGAAATTTTTAAAAAATACCCAGTTTTGGCTTCAAGATGTTACTTTTGATTTTTAATTTGTTGCATCCGACTTTCTAATAACACTATTATTTTCAATTTTTTCCAGCATATAGGTAGAACGGTTGTGTCGGATTTAAAACAACAACGGTTAAAATATCTTTTCAAGTTTTTTTTTAATTAATTTCTTTCTGGGCGGTTGAGAGTTATTTTTATGGAGAGAGTTCGTCGCGCGGCACGGCACTTCGGAACGCAGATGGCTATGTGATTGGTTGAAGGGGAGGTGACGTCATAACCTTGAATTGAATGACTGATTATTATTTTCGGCAGTAACTTAACGTATTTATTCATCTCGCATACTTTGCTTGCAGTATAATAATTTTCACGTTGCAATTTTTTAATATCGTT
>BGPR01036369.1:0-15569 GCA_013235015.1 Araneus ventricosus
GAGACTCTGCATTTGCTAAATTTTAACTAAAAAAGAATACTACCTCCAGTACTTGCAGCAAATTGAGGATGAGCTGATTTCTTTCTTTGACCTAAACTTATAAAAAAAATCATGGTTCACTTGAAATCAGATGGATGCATTTTGCAATGCAGTATCCAGGGAATGTACCTTTTAGTAAGGATCTGAGGGTGGCCTTTTTTGTATTTTCAGCATATTAGTTTTATATTCTTCAGTAAAAGCCTAAACAGAAGTGGGGAAGTTTATCGTACTAACAGTCAAAATAAAGTATCTAGAAATGAGGTATTTGTGTTTTCATTAGTATCCATTTATGTTTCTGTTTAACCTGAAATTAGTTCAATTCTGCTGAGGTTCCTTCTGATCATCATATTTGTTTTGGGTTAATTTTATAATTTCAGCTCTTAAGCAAAACACATAAATAATTTATTAATAAAATTTCAAATAATACGTCTACCTAAAGTTTATCCAAAAAATTGGAAATGTCTTTTTGTCAAAGGTTGGTTGAAAGATCATAAACTAAGAAAAACACCATTGTAAATTGCTTTATCCCAATACTCTTAAATGAAAAAACAGTTTCGGCATTAGCTGCTTTCTAACTAAAATTAATACAGACAAAAAAAAGCCGCCTATACTTTCTGCAGTCATCTGTAGGGTGAAGAAATTTTTTGACCTGCCAAAAGTGACTGGGCGATTAAATCTAAAAAAGTCTTAGCTGGGAGTTATTCATTGATAGTTTAGTTGGTCCACTATCGCCTCATCCCGCCTAACTGTGCACAAACTGATTAAAAGAATCTAGCAAAGTTACTGATCAGTCCACATGAAAAAGCTTTCCAATTAGTTTGTTTTCTCTGTTAGACGCAATGGGAAACCTGAAGAGGTGAATTGCATTAATCTCAAAAAGCGTGCTCATTAATCATGCTCTGATAGCATCTGGGAAATCTGTTGTAGAGATAATGAAATATTCAAATCTTCTTCAGCAACGGTTTATCAAACACCTAGTGCCAAAAATATTCTAATCTAAAGTTTCGGAACAAACCAATCTTCTAAACATAATGGTTTTCGGTACATTTAAAGTAGTAATAACGATCGCTAAATGAGAAAGCCGTCGAGGCTAATGATTTAGTATTATCAAAAAAATACTGATCAAATTTTGATTTGCTCGATAGCTAAAATTAGCAAATGTTTGATGAAGCAAAAGTAAACAGAAGTATTACGTAACTCATATTTGATGAAGAACGGGGAATTGTTGTAGATGATATTTGAAACAGACCAAATCTTTCAAAGTAACCGTTTATCATAATGGATTTAAAATTAAAATAATTCTAATCTAAAGTTTTGAACCAAACCGAATCTTTCAAATTAATGGTTTATCATGTTGGATTTAAAATAATAATAAATCTGGTCTAGGATAAATGAGCAGTCGTTTGAGCATATCGATTTAATTGAATTGTCAAAAATAACTTGATCGAATTTTTGATTTGCTCGATAGCTAAAATTACAAAAGTTTGATGAAGCAAAAGTAAACAGAAGTATTACGTAACTTATATTTCATGAAGAACGGGGAATAGTAAATGATTTTTGTATCAAACCGAATCTTTCAAATAAATGGCTTATCACATTGGATTTAAAATAATAATAAATATGGTTATAATAAATGAGCAGTCATATGGACATATCGATTGATTTCTACATGTATAGCCAAAAATTACTTAATCCAAATTTTCCTTATTTGATAGTGAAAATTATCAAATGTTTGATGAAGCAAAGATAAACAGAAGCAACAAGTAACTGATTGAAAAATACATTTTTTTTAAAAAAATTCGTGGTTATGAAGTGTTCTCATTAGCATATTTCATAATCAAAATTGGCCATTTAATAACCAGTCGTTTTATAATAATCAATTTACGCCAAAGGGCTATTCGCACGTATCGGTTGAATTGTGCATGTATTGCTGAAAATTACTCGATTCGATTTTTAATTCATATGACAGGGAAGATGAACTCATGTTTGTTGAAGTATGAGGGATTATGTAGCTGATTTTCTTACAGAGTAAAACTTTTCTAATTAATTCTTATCAAACCTACTCATTGGTTTTAAAATAATAATAAATTGATACCAAAATATAAATGCACCATAATAAAATATTCGAACGTTTCGAATGAGTTG
This sequence comes from Araneus ventricosus, assembly GCA_013235015.1. NCBI lineage: Eukaryota > Metazoa > Arthropoda > Arachnida > Araneae > Araneidae > Araneus > Araneus ventricosus. Next base: position 2,185 of record BGPR01036369.1, read on the forward strand.
AACATATATTATTGAAATTTTTTGGGCCATTTAAGATTTTGACTTCTTTGATAGCGAAATCAATCGAAAGTAATGGATTTTAATTCGAGTAATGAGAAATCAAAGATTAATAAAGAATTCAGAGTTATTTATGTGCTATTATATCCATAGTTATAGACCATGACACGTATACGCAAGTGTATACTTGTTACAAATTCAGTTGTAAATTTATGAATTAAAGAGATTCTGAAAGACTGTTCTTAAAAAAAAACTGATCATTTTTAGAAATTTAGCTCATCACTAAAAAGCTACTTTTAAATATTACATAAAAAGTCAATTGGCTGCATGTTAAAAATAAAATAATAAATAAATTAAGCATGTTTTTCAAGGATTATTTGAAATTTTCAAATTGGTTTTTATTATTTAGATTCACGCAATAGGAAGAAAGATTGAAATTTTCAATTAAAAATTAACTTTTATCTTCTGAAACCTGTGTTTTAGAAGCTTACGTTGCAAAATCAATCTCAAAATTTCTTCACTTAACTTCATTCACCTCAATGACAAATGCAATTTATAAATTTTTCAGCAGCACGCACATTCATAACTGAGTTAAAGTTAATAATTTAGAATAACTTTTCTGATAAGACATATGATAACAGTTCCAAGTTGACTTTAAAACAATATTTTGGACAAATGTTCATATAAAATAAAATACTTATTTAAGTTTCTATTCCAAAATCCTTCAGTGAACAGGCAAAATTATGAAAGAATTTTTTCAGTTAAAATTAGAGTCAAATTTTAAAGAAAATTTAAATTAGAGGCATTATGTAACTGCATTTTACAGGTTACATTAATAATAATTTAAGCAGTAAAATACATACAAAAGACATTTAATACAGATTCGATAACCTATTTTATAAATTAATTCTTTTGGATTGAATTTTGGGAAGTGATTGCATTTTTCCTATGATAAATCGTTGAATCTTCAATGTCTAGCGCCCAGAAAATTACCTACTCAATCAGGAATGATTCATTTTCATTTCATACTTCTTAGGAAAAAAGTAAAACATTAAAAGAGAGCTTCTGAATTTTTAATTAAACCATGAGAGGATTTTCCAAGAAAAAATTTCGCATCCTTTCTTGCTCATAGTTCTAATAAAAAGATTTAATTTTAAACAACAAAGATGCGATCTCTTAGATGAATACTTTATCTGACAGTTGCTAAAATATTCATGTATAGTTTCTTAGGCTATTTATTAAACAAGTAATATAAAAAAAATTTTAAAGTCAATTCCTACTTACAAGACCAAATTTTTTGTCGATTACAATATAAATTCAATTTTATATACCAGAAAATAAAAATGAGAATTTTCCACAAAAAATAGTAATCACGAGTACAACATTCATTCCTGCGAGACTGGTTATTTTAAAATTTTTACGATTCAGATGCTGTTTCCTTGCTTTATGTATCTGTCTATCTTTACGTTATTTAAACATCAATTTGCTAAATAAAATTCCTAATCAACACACGAAATCAATTCATCCAATGTCAGAGACACATGGCAAAACACAAATCTGCCTGTCAATTCACATCCAACTGCATGTTGCCATGCACTGCCAATGACATATTCCATATTGTTACAAAGCTATAAAGTCGTTTCCCTGAGATCCTAATCTTGGCGACTAACTTGGTGATAAATTTGGCGACCTTGGCGATAAATTTGGCGATTTGGCGGCAAAGTTGTGAGGCTCTAATAAATGAAATTAATTAACTAAATTTAATTAATGAATTAATATTTGAAAAAACTGTATTAACATCAAGTGTCGTCCACTACAAGTTTTAAAATATGTATCTGAACTTGAGTGGATGAATAAAAAGTATTTTATTAACGATTGAAAATTTGAACAAGATATATATATATATATATATACGGAGAGTGTGAACTAATAGTAGGCATTGAAAAAATGAAAATAATGGTACATTTTAAATAAAAACCACTTAGTTGTTCCTAAACAGTTTCAGTTTATTATTAATTAAAGAGATGTTTTGAGAAATACGAAGTATTGGGATTAAACATTTACCCGAGGCCGCGGTGGCCTAGTGGTACGGTCTCGACCTCGGGGCCGGAGGGTCGCAGGTTCGAAACCCGATTCCACTGAAGATCCGCCGTGTATGGGGCCTGTTGCATGCTAAATCATGCGTAGTGGCCAAACGTCCTCCCGTTGGTGTGGCGCGGAAGTTTGGAGAGGGGGTGCCAGCTCAGGTGTCGTCCTCGTCATCTGACCGCGGTTCAAAATTACGAGGTCCGTCCCTAAATAGCCCTCGTGTTGCTTCAAAACGAGACGTTAATGTAACCTAACCTAACCTAAACATTTACCCATTATTACTATCGAGAAACTTGTTACAAACTTAGATCATAAAATTATTAGAAAATTACTCTTCCAATATCAGTCTTGATCAAGATATTTCTGTGATGCAAATCCTTCTGCGAGACAATGAATGTTATAAAAAGTTAATATTTAGTATAATTCATCCGTCACTAATTTTACTGTCGTATAGCAACATTTAATCGAAAGCTTTTATATACAATTATGAATAACTAATTTACCTATGATGTATGTAATTTATGTTTTTAAAAGGAGGATATCACTTTTATTTGTTCGAGAATTAGTGTTTTTTCCAAACCATAAATTTTAGAAATTTCGCAGCGGTCTGTAAGTTAAAAATTACTTAGTTTATTCTGCGGACCTCTAAAACTATCTTTGGAACTGCGGTTCCAAGTGTACATGGATTATATGTCATTTATGAATGCGACAGTGACCACTGAAATTGGAACTTGCAGAGTATAGTTGCATTACCGCTGTTTTGAATATAGCAGTCGTCTAAAACGTATGTTGCTGTAACAACAAACAGTGCTGTAATCACTTTCTTTAACAATATATTTGACCATCTATCTCCTTTGTGTTCATTAGATTACGGAGAAAGTTATTTCTCATTTTAACTCTCTCTTGCTCGTGTCCGATTTCGTATATTTCAATGCAGAATGCAAAATCTCTTAAAGAAATTTTGCAAAGTAATAAATTTTTACAAGTTCTTCCAGAAGACAGAAATCTTGAAATATGAAATCTAAATAAAAAATTCTATTTTCTGTTCTAATGCCATCTTCTTTTCGTTTTTGTTTGTTTAATTTCAATGTGCAATAACTTAAAATATTTTTTCGGATTTGATAAAAACCCACCTAGTTAATAATTTTTCAAAAATATTTTTTATAGAGAAATTATCACTCGACAAAACTGTGCAATAATTCACTCACTGAGATAAAAAATTATAAATAAATTCATTTGACATGAATAGAGTCAATTAAATTTATGAATATAATAAAACCCATTATTACATGCCTGAAAGTTCATATGAGCTTGAAATAAATATAATTATACAGTGTTCAGAAAAGTCGTTTACAAACTTAAGGTCAGGCGCATAGAAACAAGTTATAAGGTGTGCCTAAATGAAAAGGAGACCTTAGCTGTATCAAATCCTAGTGAGTTAATGCGCTAGCCGATAGATGGCGTGGTGGTATTCCCAGTTGCACCTACATAGTTAATGGCTTCGCATAAATATCCTCATTTCTGGAGAGATGTTTCCGCTGTTTGTTGCATGATGGATTCCTCCAGATCAGCACAAAGAACAGTTATCCAATTTCTTCGCGCAGAAGTGGAGCATGCTTCGCAAATTTATCACAGGATGAAAGAGGTGTAGGAAGAGCAGAGTCTCGCACGGTACACCATATTCCGGTGGTGTCAGCGTTATGAGGCGGGACGCTTAAACATCAAGGACCTGCCACGCCCTGTGCAGGCGCACGTTGTGACCAACAGTGCCACGATTTCGGCTGTGGATGAGCTCATACGGCAGAATCGTTGGATCAGCACACGTAAAATTGCTAATGGTCGATAAGAACAGGAACTGTGCATCGCATAATCCACAAAAAGATTGGTTATAGTTTGCGCACAGTGGGCGCCCAAGTATCTGTCAGAGAGCCAGAAGACGGCGAGAATGGGTGTTTGCCTGACTCAGCAGTTTCTACACTGAAGCCATGCACTCCCTTCCCGAGAGCTGGGATCAGTGTATCAATGTCAATAGCGATTATTTATAGTTGTACTGTTCTATATGAATTGTAATTAGAATATTGTTATTGAAATTTCTTTCCGCTACAAGGGGCTCTTTGTCCGTGAACCAAGTAAAAAATGTGATACTCGAGATGAAATGTAAAACATAGATTGAATGGAATACAAAATTACAATACACAGTAACCAGTTGCATTAATGACAACATGCGAAGCATGTATCACCTCCGACGGCAAGACCTTTGAACATTCATTTTGTGTACTCTAAAAGTTTGTTGTTGATACTGCATCCTACTTGCCGTTATCGTATTTGTCGTGCCGCATACGACTTGTAATGCTGTTATTCGTGCAAATGGATTGTTTTATTATTGTAAACTAGAAACTTTGTGCCCGTCTAAGACGGGCTTTTAGCCTGCAAACCATATTTCAGAACTGATTGTAACAGATTTACTGACGAAAGATGTAATACAAAATCTCATGCACATTTTTTGTCATAATTTACAACAATACGTTCATTCTTGAAACGCAATTCAATCCGTTTTCATTGTTTAAACAAATATTTAATTGCGTATTTATATGTCATCGTTGAAAGCCGAGGTAATATTCTAATACAATCATCCGATTGGCTCGTTCAATTATGAAGCAGACAAAAGGGGCGGGATTATTTTAAGCTCCGCCCAGCGTTAGAGACATCTCTGGGCTTTTCTATTATAGATTTGTATTCCATCCAATATGTGTTGTACATTTCATCTGCTGTATCTTTTTCCTTTAGTTAATTCGCTGACAAAGAGCCCTCTGTAAAGGCACCCAAGTAAAAAAAAAAACAAAAAACCTTTAAAAACATGAGATTTTACAGGTATTTTGAAGGTTTCTACAGGGATTTTGAAGGAAAATGAAAATTGCAGGTTTCCTTCAGGAAATGTACAGTTTATTTAAAGGTTTCATGCAGGCTTTTTAAGAGTTCTAAATTATCGTTAAGGAATTTTGAAGATCTCTACAGGTATTTTAAAGGAAAATAAAAGCTGCAGGCTTCCTTCGAGAAATGTACAGATTTTTTTAAGGATTTATACAGGCTTCTTTCAATAAGTTTATAGACTTCAATTTACCTTCAATGACTTAGCAGATTTTTTTAAAGCAGATTTTACTTCAGGTATTTTGAAGAAAAATCAATATTGCTTTTGATGCATGAAACATGATTGTTTAATATTTTTTGGGGGTTTCATACAGTTTTATATAATATGGTATCTAACTCGGATTCAAACAGCTTGAAGTAGGACTGGATAGAGAGAAGAGGGAAGGGGAGAGAACTAGGGTTTAATATATAAAAAAGATATATTTGAAGAAAAATGTAACTTTTAAAATTTTGGGAAAAAAACTTAATGTCATGAGATTCAGAATCAAGCATTTTCCATATGAAAGTCGATGATAAAAAATTTTAATCTGTAATAAGCATAATAAATTCTTCTTTTCAGTGTAATGCAAATCTTGGTTTACTTTTGAATAGAAAAAATATTTAAAAATGATTCTTTATAAAGTCATATAAATATATATATCGTTTCGTAGAAAAACTGACAAATTAAAAAACCCTTTTTGTTTAAAAAAGAAATAAACGAAAAAAATATTTATGTGTGAAATATCATATTAAACATTATAAAAATATTAAAAACATATTAAGCATTATAAAATTATTAAAGAAAGAAAGAAACGTTTCGGAAATAATTTTCTATCGCTTGTCCATGCATGGTCTAACTGTTTACACAGGTAGCAGTAACCTGTTGTCAATCAGATAAGCTAACTTTAAAACACATTACGTGTTCCGGCAAGAGTTGATTTTTACACCACTAGATGGCGCTACTAGAGGATGAAGATAAAGTTAAATAGATTATTTTACACCACTTTTTCGAAGTCCTGTCGGGTATAGGAGATGGCGCGCTTGCCTGCCAACTGTAGGAACGTGGGTTCGATCCCCGATTCGGAGGGATTTGGAGTTCTGTCGTACAAGTAAGTTCAATTAAAAATTAATTCATTAAATTAATAATTAAGCCTTGAATAATTTTGATTCTTAATTAATTGACATTCGAGGCACGATGAAAATCTCTAAGATGGCGTCAGAAGAAAGGGGGAAACTTAACTGTAGATACAGGTTTTTTATCTGCAGGTATTTTGCATTAAAAGCATGCAGGTAAGACGCAGGTTTTTTTCCATCTGAAAAAAAGTCAGCAAAAAACCTTCAGGAAAATTGCAGTTATTTCGGGCAGAAATATGAAGGGAAGATGCAGGTTCTTTTGTCCCAAATACCTAAAGTTTTCCTGAAGCGTTTTTTTAAAGGTTTTTTTTGCTGACTTTTTTACTCGGGCACTCCTTTGCGTTTCCCACCTCATGTTCCATTGTAAAAATGATTTCTTTCTGTATGTCTGACCTTTCCTTAAAGTTTGTAAAAGGCGTGTATACGTGTCACAAAAGGAATACCAGAATAAACAGAAATTTTTAACATTGAAATATGCAGCTTAATTTTCAAGACATCTATCATTTCCTAGAAACCATTACGCTTCTTTCTAAAAGCATTCTAAATCCACATTTCCAGGGAAATGCATTTGTAAAATGAAAATCATCAACCAAAAAGCAATCAAATATAAAAGAGATTGTCGTAACATTTTCTTTAATATCTTTTATAAGACTTTTCTAACATTTTGTCGTGTTCTTAACATAAAACAAAATTAGAAGAAAGAAAGAACTAAGCTCTTATCTAAATAAAAACACGGAACGATGATATTTCTCGTAATTTGTGAGGCGTCAATTTTTGAGAGTAGAAATTTACAAAAAAAAAAAGATATATGTATTCCATGCCGGCAGTCTCTCTGAAGGATAATATTTTCTATTTCTCGCATCGGATGAAATGCTACGGATAAATTCACTCGCACGAAATTGAACCTGGTTTGTTTTGAAGAATAAACATTATTTTGAGTCCTGAGTGGATATCAAAAGTGTAAGTCGGAAATCAACTCGAGAAAATACATTCTAGAGATATCTATTCCTTCTTTATAAAAATAAATCTCTTCTATAAATGGAAAAACAGACTTCAGAAGAAAAAGAAATTTCTACTCTCAAATGTGAGATAGGGGTTTTGGTAAGTTTTGTTTCATCCATGTGATATCGATAGTGGTTTTTTGAAAATGAAAGTTCGAATAAGAGTGGGAGATGTAAATGTTTATACTTATATCATGTAATACTTAAGAATCGAGGTAATATAAATTAATGAGCTAGATTACAAATCTTATACTTCTAGTCTTGATTATAGACAAATGGACTTAGTGTAGCCTCAGACGAAAGAACGTAGCCTTACATATTATTAATATAATTTAATACGGATTATGCACAGGGTATTTACAAAAAAGATATATTTTTTAAATTTAAAACCCACACCAGTCCGGCCTACCCGAAAGGGTGTAAGGCCTTTAGCAGACTAGTGGGGAAATATAAAAGCAATACAAAAATATCAATGACATGACACACACAAAAGCATCACAAACACAACACAGAACGTTACACACAAACACATTACAGAACACATTACATTACACAACACAGAACGTTACACATTTTTTGCAAAAAGGGACAACACAAAATAAATAAAGTAACCTAAAACACACTCACAAGAAAAAAAAATCGATACAGTGTATCGATCAAGTGTAATATCGATCCACTGAATCGATATTACACTTGGAGAGAACCATAAATTAATTGAATTTTGTTTGATTTTTATCACCAGATCTGGAATCAACGTTAAAAATATTCAAATCACTGAAAAGGAGGAGCCCCAGTATGCATCCAAATGAGCAAAACACAAGAACAGGCTCAGCAGAACACACCAGTAAAAAGAACGAGGCAATGAAATTTTTTGTAAAGTAAAGTAATTAAAAAGATATTGTGCAGTCGGACAAAAAATTTTAGAACTCTCTTTCCAAACAAAAAATATTAATGACGTCACCAATTCATTTTCACCTCGCGCGCGACTACCTGCGATTCCGGCAAAAACACCTTCTTGAAGTAATTGGCACATCCCTTTTTGATCTCTGGAAGATTCAGAATAGTGTTCATCCAAGACAGTCTGAATCTCGTTATAGTAGTTATGAAATTAGGTATCGACTACCACTTTATGGGTTTTAGATTCGTCATTTTAACTCTTTAATTCTTAGGCGACATTTTTAATCTAGCCCCTTTGAAACCGGGAAATTTGGAGAGAAAGCGACATGAATTGAACTCTCCCAATCTGGGTGGTCATTTCTCTCCCACACCCTGCTATAACCTTCCCTTAAGGCGCACGGAAATGGGTTGTGGTTTTCAAGGATAATTGGGCACTCTACTTCGCTTATCTCCTAAGCGATCAGAACCTCACATCCCCTCAAAAGAAGACAACCACCTCAGACCGGCCTTCATCGCTGTTAGGGGGATATTTTTAGATCTCCCGGGACCGCCTCGCTCGATGTGAGAGGGTTAAACTGTTCTGAAAAGGGAGTACGTTGTTAAGCAAAACTGAATTTCAAGAAGTTGTACAAAAGACAATTTAAAATACAATAATTAATTTTGGAATAATGCAGCATTTGAATTTCTTCTGTAATATTTTACGAAAATAGTGGCATCTCCAAATATGTGAATTGGAGTTATTTCTAATTACAAAATTGTTGTTTCTATTACGACTGTACCACTTATAGTGGCACATAACTTGAGGGAAATTAACCCTAATGTTACGAGCGAACTTCCTTCATTTAGGCCGCATCGACGCCCTTAAGATGTGTCGTCGTCAGCCTCTTACCTCTACACTGTAAAAAATTCCGGAAACTTTTAAGGTAAATATTACTGTAAAATGAGGAATTTACAATACGCGCAGCTTTCGCAGTATATTTTACCGGAAAAGTAGACGACACTAGCGCCGCTGTGGCTGTAAAATTTACAGTACACTTTAATTTTTTTCTACTGTAAAATGTTACAGTAAAAATTGAATTTTACAGTATAAAGTACTGGCACCCTGATTGCCAGTACTTCTTACTGTATATTTACAATAATTTTTTTTACAGTGTAGAGTCAATCCATGCCTTCAAGTCTGTTGGTGAGCCTTAATCTAGAGTCGTACTCGTCATTTGACCAGATTTTGAAATATGCGAGGTTCGCCCGAAAAGCATTACCCTAGTCTATATTCAAAATATAATGTTAACCTGACTATACTAATTTAATCTACAGGTATGAACCAATATTTTCAGTCATCACTACACTATACCAGTACACCTCACATGTTCTTTTACGATCTGGACTATAGAAATGGCACAGTCCTACATAAAAAACCTTATTGCCGGTTTCTGCTTCAAAATCTTCAATTTGTGAAAATACGCAGATTTGGAGATAATAGCGATAAAAGCCTCCAGTATTGTTGTCTTTCGTGAAAAGGCATGAACAACAACAATGCTGTCGGAGAGCAAGGAATATCAAACATACATTTCGGGAGAATCAGAAACCTTTCGATCGATTCCTTGAATTATTGTGATCCCCGAATCAGCTAATTATGCCGATTAAATCATATATCTAGTGAGCAGACTAAAAACTTACATTCATTCCGAAAATTCAACACAAGAATTATGTGGAAACATTGAACATCTTTTCAGTGATAAGATTTTTTAACACCTGTATGCTTCTTTATGTCTCTTTAGAACAGGGTTTCTCAACCTTTTTTTCCCCTCACGTACCCCTTGATTATTCTTTTTGTTCTCGCGTACCCTCTACTATCATATCCAACCTCCCCAACCATTCATCTATACAATGAAGTTCTTATCAATAATGTTAGGGTTAGCTTAAAACTGAAATGACTCGAATTAATCATATTTGCAACACTTATTTTTGATTTTACGTTTTATTCCATTTACAATAGTAATAGTTTTAACTTATAAGGATAGCTAAAAATTACAATTCGTGATAATCAACTATTCAAGTGGTATAGTTATTAAATAGCAAGTATTCACTTGGAGAAACATACTTCTTTAACTTTTTAAATCCCTTATATTCCCTTGCTTCCGCCATTAACAACTTTGATTTCGCGTACCCCCAAATGGTTCTTTGCGTAGGGGAGAGTGGGGCACCTTGAACATAGGGGCACCTTGAACCATCGGCATTTATTCTTTTATTTTTATTTTCTCACACTAGATATTACCACAGTACTATCAACTAGTACTAAATATATGATTCATGCAAAGCATTATTTATTCTCCTTGCTTGATGCCATTGTAGAAAGTTGTGTTTAAAATCCACATATGAGAGTAAAATCTTACAGGTAAGATAACAGTTTATTTTCACTTTCATGAATGAGCTTTAAATTAGTTTCTTTTACTGAACAGATTGTGATGTTCCAGATGATGATTTGTATCATAGTTTCAAATGTAAGTGTTGCACCATAACTCTGTCAAAGTAAATATTTTAAGATGGCGGCCAACGGGGTACATTGAACCACAAGAAACGGGGCAGTTATAACCTATGTTCAACCTGCCCCATTAGTAAAGTAATGTTTTGTTTAATGTATGGAAGAGAATAATATATATTTATTTATTTGATTTATGAATTTTACATTTCAAGACAGACATATATATAGCCTATTTGATTTAAATATCAAATAAAAACAATAATAATGTATTGAAATATAAGAACATTAAATTTTAAGTCAGTTTAATTTAGATAAATTTAAATTTTTCATTATTAAATGTGTAAGAGTAGGATAGTGTTTTAGTTAGAATAAAAAATAATAAACCATTTCTTCGTCATTAACTTTGCTTGTATTGATACAAGGGACTTTTATATTAATTATTCAAGAATAAATAAACTTGGGATTCTAAACAGAAAAACCTTTATTATGTTGGAAAAATAATTAATCTAACATGAGAAGATGACGAAGTTGATATATATGAAGTTGATTTTTATAGACAATATAATCTGACTGGAATATTTTTTAAACCAGACGTAGAAGATTAAAGTTACATAAGCAGAAATAACATTGTGATGTGTCTTCGGAAACCAACGACAACTGCTTCCACTAAGAGGGTTCGATCGATGTTGCATTTCAGTGTCTACATTAAAAATAATAATTGTCAGAACATGTGTTCCTAAGTGTCCAATTTCAATTCTAAGTGGTCAGTGAAAAGGCATTTATCACTTTCGTTGGTTTGTAGTAATATTTCACATGGGTTTAACCTGCCCCTCTTGGAGGTTCAAACTACCCCACCCAAAGGGGCACATTGAACTATTTCATATAATATTTTAAAAGTTAGTTTTCTCTATTTTCTTGATGCAGTAATTAATTGTATTTCTGTCTTTCATTTACTGATATAATAAAGTTTTTTTAGAACATAAAATTTTTCATATTTTACATTAGCTTTGAATGCACATGCAATAATATCTAAAACCTGTTCAAGGTGCCCCACTCTCCCCTACCCTCAGGGATACGCGTACCACAGGTTGGGAACCTCTGCTTTAAAATGTCGTTATTTGCTTTTTATATTTCCTATAACGGCAGAAAGATTTGGTGTTTTTAATCGTAAAAGTTTAAAGATTAAAATTTCTCCTCTTTCAAGAAAGAGAATCAATTAAGGATATTATTAGTTGAGCATGTTTTAACAGCAAATCAATCTGATGAATATCTAAAAACGCTAAAGAAGGCAGATGTGCAGGCTATCTCAAAATAATGTATACTCTGTCTGAATAACTGTTATGTGAAGTATTAATAACAAGCATGCTAGCCGTTGTTTATCAGGTATTGCTAAAAACACCAATAGATGGAGTTGATAACGTAACCAAACATACCAATTGATATTTGGGCGCACGCTCTTTCAATAGCTGCTCTAAGTTCTTCGACTATAACAGTTTTTGAGCTACAAACGTTATGCTTTAGGCGCAGTGGCGGTTCGTCCATTAGGGCTGCAGAGTTGCAGTCCCCCTGAAATTATTTTTAAAGCTTGTATTTTCTTATTTTATTCTGATTGGCTTACTTTCCCACTTTTAGAGTTCAGTGATAAAAGAAAATGGCAAAAAAGTAATAAAAAACGCAAAAAGGAAGACAGAAAATCAATCAAGAATAAAGAGAGAGACAGACCAGAGATGCAGAGATGCAGAGAGATTTGCCCTCCCAAAGACCGAATTTCGCACTCTGAGCAAAGCGAAGAGTTCATTCCGGAAGCAAAAAGCCACCCTTTCTCCTCTTGAAATTAGATTCCATTGAGCTGCATTTTTCTCAGATCTCGATTGGCGTGAGTTCCTCACTTGACTTTTTCACGATTTTTCTCAATAGTTCAGTTATTAAGCAATTTTTTAAATCAAATTCTGGGGGAGTTGTAATTCTTTGCTCCTTTATGTTTTTGGAGTACCGATTACTAATCTGAGGTTTGCCACCAAACATTTTTGATGGAATTCTAGTTTTAGCAAAAAACATGAAAAAATTTGCTTTTTTTTCAGTTTTTGTTTATAACTCAAAAACTATTAATTTTTAGTATATCATCATTGTATACCAAAATAATCAGCACAAAATTTCCTACAACTTAGATCTATACAACTATTACAGCACTGCTTGTTCTTAAACTGACGAGCCGCCGCTGTTTAGGGGTCTCTACGAAAAGTAATTCACCTGATCTCACTCCGGTGATTGAAGAGGGAAATCTATGATCCCATTTCGATATAATGAGACAAAGAATTAAACCGAATTCCATTAGGATTAATTAATAAATTCATTCCAATAAAAATAAATGCATTAATTAGTTTGAATTATGATATTTATTGTTTTTTAAATTCTTTATTTAAAAGTTATTGAGAGTGTGTATACATTTTTTGGAACACCCAGATAAAATCATCTTTAGATATAACTACAATCCTAAGACAAAGCCCACACTCTTTTCAAAATTAATATAGTCATTTCTATAAGTCAGCGTCTCCGTTTGAGAAATTTGTCCTTCTTTTAAATGGATTCGCTTCGTCCTTGTTCTATCAAGATACGATTTCAATTACTAAATAATTCAAAATAATTAATATTTAAATTTTGATAGTAATAAATATAGTAAATAGATTGGATTATGAAACTTATATTACTAATTGTTTGTAATAGTTATTCACAAAGTTTGTCTATAATTTTTGAGGCAAGACTCCGTTGTTAAAGCCCACACTAAGTTCGAAATTTGGATCCTACCTTTCCTATCCATAGCTTGCCCATTATAATAATTCGTTATCCTTTTAAACGAATTCGTCTCACTAGTATTTCAT
>BGPR01036370.1:0-15569 GCA_013235015.1 Araneus ventricosus
ACACAAGAACCAGAGTCTAAGATTGCTTTTATTTTTATTTTCTGCCCGTATTCATTTTCAATCAGAAATTGCGCAGTGCACAAAATGTTTGATGATACTTTCGTATTGCTAGTCAAGATCGCTCCAACATTAGTCATACTTTGGGTTTCAGAAGAAGAATATCTTTCACTGTTTACGTTATGGCTGGTATTGCTTTCCAATGGGACGAAGTTCGCATTTGATTGCGTAATGTTACTTGGTGTAATACTACTTCGGTTTTTAGAATCCAAGTGGATTAAAGAGTTATGACCCGGTTTCTGGCATTCTCGACAGAGAAAAGTTGACTTACATGGTGCGTTATGCATCTTTAAACAATTTTTGCACAATTGATGTTTTTCTATGAATTCAATCCTTTTGGCAATACTCAACTTTAAAAATTCGTAACATTTGTGCAAAGGATGTTCAATCTTACAAAATATACATTTTTTGATAACATGATTGCCTTTATTAGAATTGACAAAGAAATTTTTTGATTTATATGCTGAGCCTTGAAATTCCTTTTTGAATTTATTATTAGACGGGGTGTTTCCGAGTTGATCAAGAACCATTGCTCTTGATTCTAAAAACTTTAAGAGCTCATTTAACGAAGGAATTTCTTTAGTCTGAATAGATAATTCATATGCCTTTCTTGTATCTTTGTCAAGCCTTTCTAATATTATGTTAACCAAAATAGCATTTGTCAAGTTATTACAGTCTAGTTTAAAACTTTTTAATGCTCTCAAGCTTTTGTTTATAGTGTCTGTAATATTTCTTAAACCTTTAGAAGATTCAAAATTTAACTTTTCAATTTTTAGCAAATTTTGGATATGTATATCCACAACTGCTCTCTTATTTTCGAAGCGTTCTTCGAGAGCTGAAAACAATGACTCGAATGTATCATCACTTGTTTCAATTAATTTAGCTTCTCCACGGAGGGCAGCTTTTAAATAAAATAGTTTTTGATCATTTGTTAATTCTTTGTTATCAGATATTAGACTGACAAATTGATTTTTAAAATTGGAGAATTCTTCTATTTTACCATAAAAGATTGGTAAAGGAATTTCTGGCAGTTTCGATTTCAACTCAATATGATCTATATATGATTTTAAATCTGAATCATGATTACTTTTGTTTTCAATCATTGCAACGTCATTAATATTGTACTTAGAGAGTAAGCATTTCAGACTTACCTCTATTTCATCTCTTTCTTTTAGTAGTTCCAACATTTCTTCGTCAGATTTGTTACTGGATTTTTCATCTTCTTCAATGTCCAGATACTGCTTGAATAGGGTCTCTAGTTCTTCTTCCAATACTTTAACGCCATTTAGCTTCTGCTGTGCTGTTATAACGATTTGAGTTTTATCCGTTATCGTATTTTCACAGCTATCAATAAATTTTTTAATGTTAGTCAGTTTTAATTTTACTCTCTCACGCATTCAATTTAAATCTTTGGCAGTGAGAAGTTTTGATTGTTTATCCATAGTTCGCTAATCCGTCTCCGGCTCGAAGGACCAGAATGGAGAGGATTGTATTAAATACGACGGACCTCTTTTGGTTTTAATAATATGATTTATTTTTCTCCGCTGAATGGGAGTTGATTTGTTGTTCGCACATGGGCGAAGCTGTTGACAAGATCAGTATTTCTTTGATACTGCAAGGTTCTTCCATTCGGCCACTTGAGGGCGCTACAATTGGTAGGCGGGGAATTGTGCTTACGTAACAAACGCTTCAGACTGAGGGCTACACAGCGAAAATCAAGTTCTTAGTTACAAAACCACAATGCAAGAATTCTCAGCTGACAGATTTATTACACTGAATGGAAAGGAACGAATGAGAGACTACCCGATCACGTGAGTCCGATTCACTCGGCTCCTACCCCAAATTCCTAGTGTTATCCGACCTTCAAGATTGACGGTAGACGGGGATTTAAACCCTATCGTTATCGGGAACAATAAGGTGTAAGGGGGGAGGAATTCTATGCGACCGTTTTATGAACACTCTCTACGTTATTCTTTGAGAGATTTTAGTTCAAAATTTATCTACAGTAGTGCAATTTTAAGTGCGGTTTTTTGTTGGACTAGAGACGTTTGAAGGGTAAATATAAGTAATTAAAATTTGCGTGTAGATTGATTATCACATTTCAAGGCAGAAAGAGAAAATCTTTCTATTTATCCTGAGCATTGTTCTGGTAGATACGCGTTTTTCGTCTTGAATTATCACAATTTCTCACAGATACGGCTCACACGTTATCTTTATAATAAAACCTATTAACACCTCACACCTCCTCTCGATTCAAAATTATCTTCTCATTGCTAAACCTCCCAACGACTGCGAAGTTGTTCCCACGCTTTTCCTCCGGAATTGAGAGAATTCTAAAGATGTATGTTTGGAGAAATTAGTTATTATTTTATCTCAGGAGAAAAAATGTCCTGGCGTGCAACTATAATTTTTTCATGTAACTTGTTTAAAAATGTGCTTATCATTTGCAGAATAACAAATATCATTATATAAAGCTCTTTTTAACTTAATTAAATGTAGCTTTTCTGACATAGAAATAGCTATGAGTATCGAAAATCTTATGGAAAATTTAGAGACCAGAAAATGCGGAAAGTCTGTAGATAGTTTTTAAAATAAACGACCTGATAATTGAGCCCATTTATAACCATTTGAAAATAATTTCAAAAGATTTTTTTTTTGAAAATATCACAAATTCACAACGAATTCTGAAAACTATTTATGAGTGAGAGATTCCGAGTTGTTGAAAGAAATACTGAATGTCAACTTGAGCAATGCTGAATTATGTCTTTGAGAATTTATCGGCAGTTAAGGCACCGAGACTAAAGCACAATAGATGCAAATCTCGACTTGGTAATCACTCAAAATATTCCCTTTAAGATAAGAATTTACGTTCAAAAATTGAACATAAGCAATTCAAGAACATAAAATTAACTAAAATATGGGTATGAAATTTATAAAAAAAGACAAAAGAAGTAAAGAGGAATCATATTTCTTTTGTATCTTCATTCATTTCCAGCTAAATTTAAATTTCATCTTTATTAGGCTAGAAATATGGGTTTCAGTACTAAGTATTAAAACAGCCGATTTAATTAAGAATAATTTTTATTGGATGTAGTTTTTCTTATGTCATGATTTAAATTTTTTAAAAATGTGATAGTTGAGATTTAGAGTCTAAAGCAATGAAAAAAGTGTTTTGGCTTCTTTTTTATTAATATTAATATTAAAAAGAGTTTGACGAAGGAAGCTTTTCAGCTTTTAAAATGTAGATTCATGATTTCAACTTGATGTTAACATATTCTTTTTCCTGTGTGGCAATAAATCAGATTAAAGCATTAATGAAGTTTCGACTTTAATCACTCATCTCAAAACTGAAACCTCAATTGTGATCTTACAGATCTCCATGGCCAAGGAATCTTTTTTAAATGTATAACACAAAACCTAAAATTTGACATAGAATGCCAATCAGTATTATTTTTACAAGTCGTCAATAATGTTGTTTGCATTAATGTGAAGAAAATTGTTTTATTTTTCAATATTTTCTTGGTTTATATAAAAATATCAATTTCATTTTCAGTTATCTTGGACTACATACTTAACAGAAATAAAAACTAATAATATTTGCATTTAAGCATATTTTTTAACTAATTTAACTTTTCTTCAACAGATGGATTTTACTCTTTCAAGCATTATTAAAATTGAAATGCGAATAATGAAGTTGTCAATTTAATATAAAGTATCTTCTGCTTTTTTTAACAACAAAGTGTACAAGATCAGACATATATAGTTAATTTGATAAATTTTGTCTTGCAAAATTCTTAAGCCATGTTTTTATAGACATTTCTGCACAAATATATATCTTTGATTCATTGCTCTTTTTTTTCATATTTCGTAGAAAAGTTTTCTCTCTGAAAAAAAAGTGCATTTAAAGGGAATCAAAAATCTTGTGCTAAATATGGTCGATAGAAAAAAACTGTCATTGAATTTAGATTATACAATAATAAACACTTATGCATAGAAATAAAACTGTTTCGAAAACTATTGCAAAATGCAATTGCTTCGCCTTAATTATTAAATGGTTCGAAAAAAACAAAAGAGAAAAGTGTTACATATAGAATTTTAATATTCAACAACAAAAAATTATCAAAAATCTATATTTTAATAGTGCTCTTTGAGAGAATTTTGATTAAAGGATGTCGAATACTTTTTGTTTTTCTCGTCTTTATTTACTTATTTTTAAGTGCGTCATTTTATATCTGAGGATACGGGATTTTTTAAAAATGAGATTTCAATTATATATATATATATAAATAATTTTTAATGCATTACTATATCTTTTCTACCTCCCCCTCTCTTTCCGATCCTCCCGAAAGGCCTATAATTATAAAATCTTGAGTTTGCTTCACAATCAATGACGCCTTAACTTCTTCATCCAAGTTACGTCGTCCGCCCGCTAGAGAGGGGCGGAAGTTTCGAAAGGGAGGTGCCGGCTCAGGCGTCACCTGACACGGTTAAAAATTACGAGGTTCGTTTCAAAATAGCTCTTAAGTTGCTGCTAAACGGGATGTTAATATAACGAAACTAAACCTAGTTACGCCACTGAAAGCAGTGCATACCTATCAGTAAATACATATCACTATTTTAAAAATTTTTTGCTGGTGAACCCATGAAGACTAAGTTATGTATAAAAGATATAAATCAAATTAAACACAACCGGTATTCATTATTAACAAGCTGTTCACGAAAGGCGATTAGATATATCATAAAAAATATATTCATCAGCCTGAAAAAATTCGCAGTGTATTTCATTTCATAATTTAAAAAAAAAATTGTGCCGTTTAGTTTAATCATTTGTCTAACAATTTTTATGTACATTAAATACTGTAACAGAGAACGTAACAAAACAAATATTTATAAATAAAAATCAACTTATTTAAAAATATAAAATATTACTCTTTTCAAGAATTCTATAAAAAGAAATGTTGAAAAATATATATATTAAATGTCAAAAACAGGAAATTAATACAAAGGAAGTATTTGTCGTATACGAAAATTTAGAAAACCTGTTTAATAAAATACAGATTATTCCTTATTTAACTTTAAAACTGAAAATACAGGAAATTAAAAAGCGTAGTTATCTAATTTAAAGGCACACTGTTTTTAAAAAATAATAAATATTCTCCCTCTCCACATTAAAGATGTATGTTCATCAAATTATAATCAGTTGTAGGTAATATAAAAAATTTAAGTTGATAGATTTGAATTCTTTTTTTATTTTGAAGTTTTCATGATGAAAGAAATGTTATAAAGCTATTAATCTATTGTCTTAAAATGCCAGGAAAATATTAATGTTGTTTCTTTTATCCAATACAGTAGAATGATACAATTTCCCTTACCATAACGTTTAGATTACAAATCGATACAAGAAATCGAGAACTATTATTAATTCCATAAAGAACTACATTAAGAGCTATAAATAAATTTATAACTTCATTCATGATTGAGAAATGAAAATACCCTATACTAAAAAAAAACAATCCCAAACTAATATTTTGAATTTTGCAGTGCTAATAAATTAGACATAAAGTCAGTCATGCTTAGCTGAATGTCCCCCCATCTATCTGTTCAGTAGTACTAGCATTAATAATGATACCATTTATTAACTTCTTTTCAAAATGTGTGGGATAAAAAAATATGCATCTTTTTTCAGTGGTATAGAACTAGAAAACGTACATTCTAGATAAGACAATGCGATTTTTTTTATCATCCTTAAACCCTAAGATAAATACTAAACATTGCTTTGTTTATCGAAAAAGGCAGAAGTGAGTTAGAATTATTAAATACACAAGCTAAAAACTCACGATTTTTATTTCCGCTGAAATTTGAAAGAGATTGACCCACCGCGTATTGAAAAAAAGCATTGCATTTATAGTGCCTGCAAAAACTGATATTAAATCGATCATTCTCAGATTAATATACCAAATAAGTTTGTCGAGGGAACCAACCAATCTCTTGTTTATGTACGACTAGCAGTACGCGCACGGCGTTGCCCGTGGAATCGGGATTTCAACAAAATAAAAAAAAGCCCACATACAATTGCATAAATGAAAGTTTTAAAAACTAAATCAAAACAGAAATATATATATATTATTGAGTTGGTCCGCCTCCTTTTCCTCTCGACCGAGTACCGTTAAATCCAAATAATATTAAAAAATTACAATGTGATATTTATTACACCGCGAGCAAAGTATGAAAGCCAAAGAAATAAGTTAAGATACGCTTAAAAATAATAATCGAGGTCATGGAGTAAATACATCATCTCCTCGCAGAACGCGAAAGTAATGACGTCACCCTGGCCCTTCAGCCAATGAAATTGCCCGCAACGTTCCGGAGACTGTCGTGGGCGAAAGCTTCGCTAGAGGAAACATATCGTTCAACTACCAGGAAAAAATTAATTTTAAAAAAACTAAAAAAGATATTTTAACCATTCTCGTTTTAAATCCGACAGAACCGTTGCAGTTATAAGCTGAAAAAAATTGAAAATAATAGTGTTATTAGAAAGTCGGATGCAACAAATTTAAAAACAGAACCAACATTTAGGTGCAAAACTGACTGATTTTAAAAAAATTCTCAAAATTCAGTAATTTAAGATAGAAATTCAAAACTAACTTCATTAGAACGGAAATCGCGTGCTCTTTCCGATGGTCTATCTATTTTTGTCGTACAATTATTTGAAACCATTCTAATGAGAAATTAGTGCGAAAAATCAACCAAAACAACACAAAACATTAAATAAAAAAAATTCTAGATTAAAATTTAAAATTTCGGCTTCGAGGTGCACTCAGTCACCATTACGACTATCTGTGTGCCAAATTTCATGGCTGTAAGTGCGATAGATTCGTCTGGACATCGCAGACAAACACACACACACGCACACACACACACAAACATTGCCTTTTATAAGTATAGATGTTAATAACTTCCAAAATAAGCAAAATCAGTACAAATACAAAACCACAAAGAACGCTTTAAGTAGTCGAATCGAAAGTCAGACCGCAAAAGGAAGCGAAATGCCTTCACTCAGCTCAACGGGGCACACAAAGGAGCAACTATTCGTTTTTCTCTTCGATTTGCATAATCGCTGTAATTTGCTTTCAAACGAGTAATCGCTGTAAATTTCCTTTACTGCGATTGCGCTGTTTAAAGACCGAAAACTGTGACTTCAGTTATTGATTACTATTGTAACAATGTGAATGTGACCCCCACTAACACGTTCCAAGCACACAGCCCAACCTACGTTTCAACCCAAATCCCTTTCTACAAACATCGAAAAGAATTTTTGCTGGCGCCATCTGTTGATAATACAAAGAACTAAACATTAAACTTAACAAATAGTATTAACAATAAGTATAAGTAATAACAGTTTTTATTTAAATTTTTTTAGAACAATTTACTTATATTTAATAAAACTTCTTGAAAATTAGAAGTATGATTGAAATAACAATTATTTGGAATCGATATTTAAAAATAGCAATAGCAAAAATATTTGTTACTCAAAAAATCATGGATTATGCATCCCTGGATTATACCCCAGATAGCACGTAAGTTTGCAGCAAGTTTGATTTTGACTTGATATTACCAGAGGCGGCCCGAGGTAATTTTACCAACCGGGCAAGACAACAATTATATTGTCTGTATTTTAAATGTCCAACAAAATTTTACTTAGAAATATGTATGTTTTACCTGCAAATATGACTTAATAATGTTATGGTCAGAATTTTTTAATTTCAGAAATATTTAAGAATATAAAGAAGTCTTACAGAAACTAAAATAATGTATTGAACAAATTTATTTTTAAAATATATGATTCTTTACACAGTATTATAAAGTCTCTTCACATGATCACTTTTCTTGCCTTTTATCTGCAAAATCTTCCATAATATTCTCAATATCAATGCTCTACAGAAGGTCCCGTTCACTTGATATGGTTGCCACACCAACTAGTCGCTCCTGCGACATACTAGATCGAAGATATGTTTTAATCAGTTTCGAAAAACTTCTTCCGCCAGTAGCAACAGTTACTGGTAGAGTCAGAAAAATATACTGCATTAGGTTTATAAGATACGCATAATTCTTTAGTGGTTTTCTACTGTTTTTTAATAAGATACGGCCTTTTTGCTTAGGAATAATGTCGGACAGATAACAAACATGACAAGTAGGAAAAATCTGAAAATTAAAAAAAAAAATTGAGATACTCCTTTTACGCTTAGGAGGGCAGTATAGGCAATTTAAGTTTTGCCCCCCCCCCCAACTTCCAAAACCAGATAACTTTATTAATTTAAATTTAATATCTAAATAAGCAGTTTTTGAGCAACAAACAATATGACAAACTGAAATAAAACATTTCTTTGCGGGTAATCTTCAAAAAAAAGTTTTAAATCTCGAGTATAAAAAAAAATTGAAATTCAAAAGTAATTTTAAATAAAATGGTTAAAAAAATTACAAAACTTTTTAATACATTTTGAATATTCTAATATCCCAGGACTGTTGACATGTGACCCATTCATCTGCTAATAAATTCGAAAATTTAAAAAATATTCCAAGAATAATGTTCTGAATTTAAACGACAATGGATTTTAAGTTCAGTAAGTTCTAGAACACACTTCTTGTAAATCAAATGGAAACCCTGAAAATAATTTTAAAAAAAATAATAATAATATCGGCGGCCTCCCCAAAGTTGCAGGGCCAATAGGCAGTTGCCTCCATTGCCTATTTGGTAATCCGGCCCTGATCATATACCTTGCTTATCGATGTGAAACTTTGATTTATTACTTTTTTTAGACATGTTACAATTTTTTTTAAATCACAAACCTGTCAAGAAACAAAAAATTAAAATTTCTGAGAAATAATTTGTAATTTTACAAGTTTTCTTCTAATGTTTGGCACTTTCTGATGATTGGAACAAATGCAATGTGAACTTTATACTTAAAAATTTGATTTTTCAAAAAACAGTTGCAATATTATTATTTCAAGAGTAATGCTTATGTTAAAATCCAACAAACCTTATTACTCTCAGTACTGTTGTCTGTATTTTCGGTATGCAAACTAGTTTTCGCGTCTTGTTTATTGCTAGATTCTTCACAGTCACTTAAGACGTTCAAATGTTCTACTGCTTCTGGTTCAAGTAATTGTAACTTTGCATGCTCTTGCATTTGGTCCTGGTTAAATAGTGCTTATCTAGCTTACGAAAATCATATGAGTTGAGTTAAGTTCTTTTGAATAATCATACAGAAGGTGCACAAAAATGTTCCAAGAAAACCAACACAACTTTTGACCCAGTGAGCTTTTCTAAGCTTTTTGCTCAGTAATATATAAATATAATTTTAAAAAATAACTAAAATTTTATGTATGGGATTTTAATATTTAGAATTTTTGTATAATTGTCACTGTTAGTATTGTTAATATCGAAAATTTATATTTTTCAAATAGATATTTAATTTTGAAAATTTTAAAATAACAAACCAGAATAATAACAACAAAATTACCTGTGGTGTTGAATTCACAGGAACTTTTTGTTCTTGGTTCGAACAATAAGTTATACTGTCGTTCTTAAAGTTTTCTGGAGTTAAAGATCTGCCTTCAACTGTTGTTGATAGACCTTCTCTGGATTCAATATTTTCTATTTTGATGATTTTTTTCAAAATAGACGCTTGCTTCTCGTTTTCTGCTGCTGTTCGTGCCTTTCTTCTCCTATAAAACGTACCTGATTGTTTCTTTTTTTCAGACATTTTAGCGAAATGCATAACACTTATAGGTATAAAGTTTTCACAATTTAAATTTGCTGTTCAAAATAAAAATAAAGCACGACATTCAGCAGTTTTTCTTTCAATACAGTGTGCCAGAACGTTTCGTCAAATTAAGAATCCGATGAGAAATGGTGTAGTAGACCAGTAGAAAAGTTACACTTTCACCCGGTGTAATATCTTTTCGGCCCACTATGCCATAAAACTTAAATTCATTAGTCGGTTAGGAGGGTACGAGCCACACGAACCAAAGGGAAAACCACGAAATGAGGAAGGGAGAGTGTGGGAGGAAGTCATTCTAGGGAAATTAGGGCAGGGAGGGCCCGTTTTGAAAGCGGGGTGAGGAAGGGGCATAGTAGACCGGACCGCACCTATGGTCAACTCGATCCCCTAGGATCGGGGTGCCCGTGGGTGCAGTTGGACCTGTGAATGACCCACCAAACTTTATGGCCTGATGTTCATGGAACAGATTTTGAGACCTCTCCAGTGTGTAGAGAGGCTTGAGCTGATCGCCTGTACGAGAAATTAAAGAGAGGGCGCCAAAATGAAAAGAAATTTTTGCTGTTTTCGCCGGAGCTCTCATGTCAATCAAACTATCCCCCCCTTTACGTTACAGCTTTGACGCCACTGGCAGTTGCCCTGTTTGCCTGGGTCCCGGACGCCTCTGGATATTACCTTGCATGGCAAAATTTGACGCGTCAAACTTGAAGCGAACTTATAGCAAGTCGTCGTGACAACTAGCGCCACCTTCCTTGCATTGCAAGCTTGCTGCAAGTTTTCAAAACAAGCTTGATGCAAAGATAGCACAGAGAGATTATTATCTTTGTCTATATTTTAAAAAACATCCGATTTTTAATAGCATCTCCTAGACCGTCCTTCTTTTTATTAATTCAATAAATCAATGATAATTTGCAAAAAAAACTAACTTTTTTATAAAAAAATATTTTGAAACATTTTCCATCTTTTTACTAAATATAACACTCTCACTTTAAAGAAAACTATATCGCCTGTTTCTTAATGTTGAAATTTTAACGTTTATAAACAAAATTAAACCTAAAAAACAGTCAATGTTTGTTGAAAAATAATAACTTATACATTTTGTCCCATTTTAAAGTAATTACTTTTGAACTCCAATTTCATAATTTATTCTACTAGCAAAACGTAGTTATTAGCGAAAATCGCTCTCTCTTTGATTTCAAATCATGTTCTCAACTCAAAAAATTAATGAAATCAAGAAAAAGTTTTAAATAACTCGTATACGAATCGAATCGAACGATGTATTAGCGAAAGCTATCTTCTTCTCTCAGAGTTTAAGTGGCCGAATGGTTAGCGCGTCTGCTTCGGAACCGGTAGATCGCGAGTTCTATCACGGGTTGTGTTCGTACTCTGTTTTTGCTATAATTTGCAATGCAAGCTTGCTGCAAGTTCCTCCAATGGTGACTTCGAAGCTTGCGTTAACCTGTTTCAAACTTGCTGCAAGCTTGCACTCTTGTCATGTCAAATTTGTGGCAAGCTTACTGCAAACTAAAATTGCTATCTGGGACAACCCTAAATTGTGCATGCTATCTGGGACAGGAAATTCATGAGCGTAAAATTCTCTACAAATATATTGTTTTATTTCCTATTTTATGTTGATTTATTGTTGGTTTATTTGGTTCTAGCATCAAAAGTTGACGAGATAATTAGTCGCAAATTAGTTATAGCACTTATAAAACGGAGCAAAACCCCGCAAGCTCGCACAGTGGCTACCGACACTAATAGGCACAAATTATCCGATGAAATGTCAGTTTTATGCTATGGCAGAATTTTGAGTAAGATAGTAAACATTATGTATTACTTTTCTGAAATATTTAATCGATCCAGTGGCGAATCTAGGATTCCGGTCTCGGGGGGGGGGGGGGGGGCATAAAAACTTTGTATCGTGGTGACGAATGTCAAACTTCAAGGCTAAAGTAAAACAAAACTCTTTAACTTTACAGACTTTACTCACCTGACAATAAGAATGATAAAGAACAATACAATACTTTCTATAATTTAATAAAAAATTACAATGAAATAACTAGCCAAAAAATGCACTCGACAGCGTCCTCAGAGTAAGAATACTTAGAGAGCGCCTTCCCATTGAAATGGCTTGAATAAAGTAGCACCAAGATAAGTCACGTGACACTGGGAATTTCGCGATAAAAGGTTGCCAACTGAGTGCTATACCCATGACTATATCGCCGTTTTTGGCAAAAAAATTGGTAGTTTTACACGATTAAGCAAGTCCTGAGCATTATACAAATATTCCAGACAGTTTCGAAATGAGACGGATGGATTCATTAGATTTTTACCGAGAATTTCGTTATTCTTTTCCCCACAAATTAATAAATAAAATAATGAAATCCATCAATCATAAATTAAATAATTATTTAATATTTTTTAGTTCAGATAATGTAGATTTTTAAAGCAATAAGTTTTTTTGTTACAATTTCGATCTAATTTCTTTCCATTATTCTACACAGTTTCATTTATATTTTCAGAAGGTAGTATTTAATGTTCATTTATTTTACATAAAATCAGACTTCTGTGCTTGACTTCAAGGTCCACTTAATTTGACAAGCTTTTAATCTAGTTTAGCACGTACCTGATTATATTAATCTTACAAGCATTTCTACGTTCTGTATGGACAAAAAATTATTTATACATAATTTCGATTACAATGCAATATTTTTCCCCCTCCCCTGGGAATTTCAAAATAAAATTGAACACATGCCAAAGAGAAATTTTATGCCAAAAAGTAAAAGGAATTTCATGTCTAAAATTTTCATAAAACAAGCATTATTTGGGAGACTGGCATGATCTCTTACTTCAGTATAAAATTGTCATTTTTTTTAAAGAATTTAAAACAGTTAAACATCAAGAGGGAAAGAAACTGCAGTTCGAAAGTAACAGTATTTTTAATTTTTATAATGAAGGTATGATTAATAGCTAAATCATCCTTCCTGCTCCTCTACACCTTTTCTTTATCTAACTAAATCAAGAATTCAGCCAAACTCATTTTGATTTATATGTGTACTAAAAATCCAAGATTCCTTTAATATTTAACTCATTTTGATATGTACATGTGTGAAAAAAATATCTCTGTAACATCTTGTTCGTAATCTAGTTCTCAAATTATTTTATTTACTTAATCTTATCGTAAATTTTCCATTTTTGTCCCTTTCTTTTTCTTTTCTTGTTAGCCTTGTAGTAAAATTTTTAACCTCAAAGGAAGCATACTAAAATTATATTTTCTATGAGATTTTATTTATTTTTTAAATTAAATATTGTTCCATTTTCTATTCTTATTGTTTCGTTTAAGTGGTAATGTAACTGTTTTGACTTTGCCTATTCATTTCTTTTACTGTTTTTATAGGATCAGTTTCTCTTTCCTTCATTTTTCTATTTAGTTTCAGTAAAAGTGTTTTACTTATAATTGAAATGATACTCTTATCACAAAATATTCTTAAATTGTTTTCTTTGGGTAGGGATAAGATCTCATACACCTTGAAAATATCTAGCTATAACGATGCTACACACAATAACACCTGCTGCATTCGTACTTACCAATTTTTGCCTGACGACAGGTCATGTCATGTTGATTCAACCCGTAACAATTGTTGCGAGTTTCTTGCATCCGATGGTATTTATTTGCAAAGTGTTCAGTACTCATAATTCAAAACGCAGATTTCTGGTTCTTCTTGTTGCATTATGTTTTCATATTTAATTAAATTGACACCAATTCTTGTCATAAGCATATTTATTCAAGCTAGTAAACTACATAAACAGTATTTTTACAAAAATAGCACTTGGAACATACAGCTAAAAAAGAAAGATAAAGGTGAGCTTTAATTTAAAAACAGTGGTTACTAATGAAATTTATTTCTTAACATTACAAATTTTAGATTTTTTATGGATGATTTAGAATTTACATTTAATGTCCTTTAAATATTGTTAATTTAGTATTTTTGCTTCTAACTCTGTTGATTTGCAAAGAAGCAGTAATTGATTTTGCAACATGACAAAGTCTAATTTTAAAATATTCAAATAACACACTTTTGATTAAAAAAATAATATGATTATCGAAAGTAGTTTGATTTAATATATGATTATTTAAAACAGAAAATACATTATTTACATTTATTTTTCTCATTGAATCCGCAATCAACAATTCCAAAACATTTTTTGAAGTAATTTTTCCAGCAGCTTGAATTATGCGAAAACTTTTTTCTCCAATTTTACAGAGTTGATAAACATCTTTGCTTGGCTTAATAAGACCACCTTTATTTTTACGATTTATTAAGCGATATGAATTTTCTGCAGAATTCTCATCATATATTAATGCATCAGAGCATTCCTCACATTTAATTGCAGAAATTAATTTACGCTGCACAAATCCTGAAATATAAGCAACAACATCTTCAACATACTCACTTAATATTTTAGAGGAAGGTATTTTAGAGTAAGCATGATCAGATGTTGCTGCCTCAGAGTTATCGATTATTTGCAAATCGTCACTTAAACGACGATCATTGTCATGATTAATATTTTGTACAAAATTATTTTTACTTTTACCCTGACTTCCTACACTTAGAATATTTATTTTTGAAAGAGAAATGCAATTAGCATTTTCTGAAGAGGCTATTTCGTGCCTCACTAGCAATTGCTTGTAAGCTGCTTTGAATTGCTTTGCGGAAGGATTATTGTTATATCCCCCACGACTTCTAATCATGCTAAAAAAAGTTTCCAAGTGATCTTGGCTGAATTTATATGTCATTAAAAATGACAGCGCAGATTCATCTGGCTCAATCAATGATTTATATAAGCCTTTCACACTTTCTATGCATATTAAAAACCCTAAAAACCCTGTCCTCCATTTGCTTGAGACAACATTGATTCCATCTTTTGATATTGTTAGGTTTCGTAAGTATAAATCACATTCATTGTAAAAATCAAAAAAAGTTTTTGCATTATCCATTTTAATTGGCGATTTAAAACCTTTACTAAGTAAATTTCTGCTATTCAAACTGTCAAATAGCTTATCAAATAGACGAATAAATCGAACTGTTGCATCACAACCTTTAAATTCTGCTTTTTTTAAATCATTTGCTAGCCAGTCCAAAGCATTTGCAACACTTTCACTTAATGTCTGTGCTGCTAATTTTACTTTCATTTTTTCATTGTACCATTGAATATGGCGATTTCGAATTTTTGTAGCTGCCAAGAGTCCTTCATCTTGCTGAAATTTTTCTAATTTTACCACATAACTCCAATCTATAATTTGGTTATTAGCATCAAACATTGAACCTTTAGATCCCAAGGTGTTGCGCACTAACTTCAAACAGTGGCAGGGATCAAGAAAAATACATACATCTTCACCAGTTATTGGATGCGGAAAAGTTGATTTTAAATTGACTGCCTCTAGTCTTGCTCCCAATTCATTACCAACTTTAAAGTTGCAAAGTAGGCCATCAAAAGTTAATGCAACCACTTTGATTCCGGTTTCATGCAAACATTCTAAAGCTATCTTAATTAAATTTGTTCGCTCGATAGCATTCAATCCGTCAATTAGAAAATATGCAATTGGAATTTTCCAATTTCCATTCACTGCATTAACCATAAATGTTAATGCACTGTTAGCAATTGGTAGTTCAGGACTTTCCAAGTCAGTTCCATAGTCGACGTATCCACATAATTTGCCATTATCTAATT
>BGPR01036371.1:0-15569 GCA_013235015.1 Araneus ventricosus
TCGGCTATTTCTTTGTTCTTCTGTTTCTTCCGCTCTTCTGTCCTGGCCACGTTGTGCCATAGTTGGACAATCGGCTTCTTCTTTCTTCTTCAGTTTCAACAACTCTCCTTTCACGTTTTCTAATTGCCTCCCGTCTACTGGCAGCATCCCCTGTAATTCCTCTTTTTCTTTTAGGCATCGGAAAAAGCGAGAATTGAACAAAGCAAAAATAGTAACTTCCAAATATCAGCTTAAAACAGAAGCTTCCACAAATATTTAAACTTGATCAAATCAATGAATAATGATTAAAATCAATAACATAACTAATCTATATCTTTCGGCACATAACTTTACAGAAACAAAACACGCCTGTAAATTCGTTAAAATGATTCTGTTCAAGTGACAAAATATCACGGGATAAAAAAAAGAATTTATACACTTTCAACAATACATTTTTTTTTATTTCTGTCAGCGTCACTTTTTTATTGTTGTTGTAACAATGTTCCTTAAAGTAAACGACTTCAACAATAAAATAAATTTTGAATTGCGCTGTAACAATGAAAAGTATTGTTATAAAGTATCCCAAACAATGAAAAGCATTGTTGTCAGTTAGTTTTTAATTAATATCTTTTTCACTAATTAAAATTTCGAAATTTAAATGGCCGAAATGGCTTCCCTGGATTATTCCCCATCTTTTGGTACCTTCCGCGCGCTTCTCCGTTCGGCGGTTCGTGAGAAGATAGAGGGACATACATACATACATACATACGTTTGTTTACCTTCGAATTTTAATAGAGTAGATAATACAAAAGGAAAAATGTAATTAGCCAACAATTTATAAACAAAAGAAAGAAGAATATTACTTTACTATTCAGTAAGTTTTGAAGAATCACTTACATTAAAACCAAAGCATTCTTTTAAATCTTTCTGAATTTGTTCTTCTCTAATTTTATCTAGTTCTTTTTCTTTGTCTAATAGTTTTTCATTTAGAAATGAAGACTGATCTCCAGAAATGGGAACACTTTTGTCAGCAACAACTGAAAGTATACAGAAGCCATTTAGATAAGGATAATGAAAAAATTCAATAATGTTGAAATAACTGAGATTGAATAAAATTACAATAGAAATACTAATTTCATACAGTAAATGGTTAGCTGAAAGCAAGCACAACAAAAATATTAGATTATTTAAACTAAATTTCAAAATACCCCCAACTTGATTAAAAATATGTCTTATAAATAACTTCAGCAACAGAAACATTTAAATATATGCTGTTTGAATCATTTAAGAATGTTTCTTTTAAAACAATCTTTTAAGTAACTTTTAAGGAACAAACTGTGGATAGAAAGATAGCATCAGATATTCAGATATACTGTAAACATACTGGGATACATATATATAAAATGTATTCGTAATTGTAGTCGTTAAATAAAAAACAAAGAGGCCGAGTTATTAACTAATTTTCCTTTATTACGGGAGAGTGACGGAATGTATGTACATCTTATTTGAAGTTTTCAAGCCAAAAGAGGACAGAAAATCCCTGTTTTTTCTCAGGTAGGGATTTAACAGATAGACACGTGATCAAAGTGAAGGGAATAATAGCTATTTTTAGTATATTACGTAAGTATTTTAGGGAAAAGTCTAGCGCCAAGGAGACGCGTCATGGTTTTCGGTGGGCACGTGAAAGCGATTAAAATATTCTTTTAGTAATAAATATGCCAAAACGAGAGATTTAATATACCTCTAGCACGGGAAATAGAACGAAACTGGAGTTTAAGAAAAGTGATTTTGGAATATATTAAGACTTTAAAATATATAATATTAGAATTTAAAGCAAAATTAAGTGAGATTATTATATATATATATATATATATGGAAGTGCATCAGAAACAAGAAATTTATTACTTAATCAGTAAAACACATGTGACAAAGCTATCAAAATTAATTTTAACCAAAGAATAAGCAGTTATTCTTCAAATGTCTCCATAGTACAAGTGAACTTCTGTCAGTGGATGTGTTTTTGCTGTCCACTGATTTACTTGTGAAAGAGTATGGTGCCTAACAAAAAATCCCACTCCTCTTTTTTTTGCTAAAAGTAACATGTTCTTTTTCCCCATATTTCTCTTACCAATAAGAGAAAAAAGTTTAGCTTAATTTAGTTTAGTTATATTAACGTCCCATTTTGAACCAATGCGAGCTATTTTGGGATGGATCTCGTAATTTCGAACCATGGTCAGATGACAAGAATGACACTTCAGCCGGCACCCCCTCTCCAAACTTCTGTACCACACCAGCAGGAGAGCGTTTGACCTCCTACGTATGATTTAACACGAAACAGGCCCACTTACATGGCAGATCTTCAGTGGCATCGGATTTCGAACTTGGAACTCTCCATCCCCGAAGCCGAGATTTTACCACTAGGCCACAGCGGCCTCAACAAGAGAAGAAAGACCTTAACAATAAATCTGTGCCATTTCGAATTTTAAACTAATAACAGCAATAAATAAAATACATACTTTTAAGAAGTTGAGCAGATTTGGAACCTGGGGGTCTGCCCCGACGCAAGCTCTGAGGAGGAGGTCTCTTCTTCTTGAAGTGGATGCCGCTTTTACCTAGTATTCTACTTTTACCTTTAGAAGTAATTTTCGCTGAAATTAAGCAAAATTAAAACTAATTTCAAATCCTTTGATTGAGAATTAATTCAAAAACACAAACAGATATATAGAAAGGGGGGGGGGGGGCACCATACTACTATTACTACCATTTCAAACTGAGATACAAAGAAAACATATTCCCAACATATTTATGAACATTCATCTAAATGAAAATCATCATAATTTAAAGCAGATGCCATACATTTGCATTTCAAATCAAGTTTCAGTTCAGAATTATATTGACAAGTAACGTAACAGTTGCACAAAAATGTAACTACAAGTAGTGCTGTATAACATACTGTGTATATATCTATCATCTAACATACATATAGATGTTATATGATAGATATATACACAGTGTGTTATACAGCTATCATATAACATCATAAAATATCTATATATTATCATAGTAGTTAAGTGCGATGAAACTGAGCTTAAATTTTGAATAGAAAAAATGTGTTATTGTTTGGGTTTTTGCAATTAAAATGAAAAGAAAAAAAATAGAACTGTCGTAAAATCATTTATTATTATTTTTTAAAGTTTATAATTAACAATCATGAGATATTAAAAAAATGGATTTTGAAAATTCGAAGAGAAGATTTTAAGTCTACATTTCACAGTGTATTGCATTCTTTTAGGCATTAAAGTTTTTCTTACACAATGGGGTGCATATTTATTAACTAACTTATATATAAAAAAAACCCAACAGAATAAATAATTTAACTAAATATATTATAAATTGAAATACATCCACACAACTCACATGAGTTTAAACTAACTCTAATACAAACAAGAATAATTTCAATGTAAATAAAAATGATAAAAAATAAACTGGACAAATTTTAAGAGCTGATAAAAAATTTAATTAAAGCTCTAAAGTAAGAACTAGAATTAGAATACAAGAGGAAACATAGAGTAAAACAAAAGGGATTACTTCAAACAGCAGAAGACTTGTTCTTAATGCTACAAGCAACAAATGAAGATGCACTGAGGATTCCAAATTTAAATTAGTGAGGTGCATGTGGCATCATTGCTGGCTGTGTCATAAGCCATAACCCGCCCATTTTGGTGATGTCATCTGTTAACCAATGGCGAAGAAGCTGCTGCAGTATTTAAGGTCGATGTTCCATTCTCTCACTTTTAGTTATCATCTCGCCCTGTGCATGGTCATATGATGCAGTAGTTTAATTTTTTTTTTACTTAATTGTTGTTCTATTAAATATATAAAGCAGGCCATTCACATCTCTTCCAAAATGGAATTGATGGAACATGGTAAGGAAAAAGCAATCATCAAGGTCGAAAACTTATAAAATTTGGAACAAATGATTTTGAGTGATAGAATTCAAACGAACTCAAAATCCAAGACTTCATGTGCCGATTCCAATTTGAGACGCCGATTCGAGGGTAGCAGAACATCAAAGGATCGGCTACATTGGAACCTTGTTTCGAGGGTAGAAATGAAACTGGAAATCTCCCTTGTGGGGGACGAGGAGGGTGGGTAGGTAGAATTCTGTGACTTTGAACCTTGTTAGAAAACATCAACCGCAGAGGACGCTGAAGCAACTGGGTGGAGGCAACCTGAAGAACAAAGGAAAGAGAGGAGAATATATCAGCCGCAGAGGACGCTGAAGCAACTGGGTGGAGGCAACCTAAAGAACAAAGGAAGAGAGGGAGAAAACATCAGCCCGGGAGGATCGCTGGAAGCACTGGGTGAAGGAGGCGTGAAGCACAAAGGCAAGAGAGGAGAAAACATCAGCCTCCAGAAGAGCTGAAGCAACTGGGTGGAGGCAACCTGAAGAACAAAGGAAAGAGAGGAGAATATATCAGCCCGAAGGAGGACTGAAGCAACTGGGTGGAGGCAACCTAAAGAACAAAGGCAAGAGAGGAGAAAACATCAGCCTCAGAAGAAACTGAAGCAACTGGGTGGAGGCAACCTGAAGAACAAAGGCAAGGTAGGAGAGTTCCCGACCGAACTTCTCCATGTATCCCAATTGGCGGTATCTCCGGAATTGCCACAAGAAGATTTCAAATTCCCACACACCAGGTATAACAGAGACACTGGCAGAATGATTGGAAATGGCGGGTTCCGAATATCCTGATCCGAATCTGCTACCGATGGGTCTGTAGTTTGCATGAATGACCTTCCTAAATGGATGGGCTAATAAATGGAATTGTGTGGAGTGCCTCCATGCCATTTGCGCTGTGTGGAGTGATCGAGAATGTCCAGCTTTAAGCAGGCCATTCACAGCTCTTCCAAAATGGAATTTTTGGAACTTGGAGAGGAAAAACCTATCGTCAAGGTCGAAAACCTGTCAAATTTGGAGCAAATGATTCAAAATGGTGGAATTCAAAAGAATTTAAATTCCAAAACTCAATCCATCGATTCCGATTTGAGACCTCGATTAGAGGGTAGCAGCTCATCAAAGGATCTGCCTACATTGGAGCCTCGCTTTGAGGGTAGAAATGAAACTCGAATACTCCCTTGTGGGGGAAGAGGAGGGTGGGTAGGTAGAATTCTGTGATTTTGAACCTTGTCTCAAAACAAACTTTGGAACATATGTGAATGCTTTGCCTAATTTTTCGACTAAAATAGGTGGAAAAAAAAGGGCTTAGGACAAATGCCATAGCTAACCTTCAAGTGAACACTCAGATTTATTGTTCTAAACTCATGTTTTTATTCTGTGTTGTCTGGACTGTGTCACCCATGAAGTAACCCTTCTGAAGTAAGAGAGTATATGTGCAACAATAGTGTGAAGTATGGTGCTGATAAAGCTAGGGTATTGTGCCACATCCATCACTCTGCCTGTGATTAACCATGCCTTTCACAAATTTATACCTTTAGCCAATACCTTCGATACCGGTAACCTTCACCGCCTCACGTTTTATGCACTTCATGCGTACCTAGTGAGCTTGATGCATATTTTCAGATGTGCAAAATGAAGAATTTCAATAGTAAGATTCATCTTCATTTCATTTGTATGTGTTATTTTAAACATCATAAATGTATTTTGTTCCAATAATGTGTTTTCTCATGAGGAATTTTAAAAAAATCTGCAAATAACACCTCCACATGTCAGAAATAAGTACCCAAGCATTGGATTCTACTACAGATGTAAAAGGCTCAAGTACAAGATATTAGAACAAACAAAAACTAACTTTTAATATCAAATTGAAATTAGCAGTTGTTTGGATTTTGTTCTATTAATATCTCCTTGGCAGATTCAAAAATTCAAATTTTAATGAACTTGGCAAATTTATTTTTAAAAATCAAGAGTGTTTAAACTGTATTTTTCCAAATAAAAAGATCATTTATAACTTGCAATCAAAAATTATGTCAGGCATCAGTAAAAATTCTCTAAAAGTATCCAAAGTAACCTTTTGCACAAATGAGTTGCCACTGTTGAGTTTTGATTTTGTAATTTTGAAGTTTTCTGGCACAACATTCAATTAGAGGAAGAAACTTATATTTACAGCATCTTAAAATTTTTAAAAAAATTACATGTTATTTTTTTCCAATTTCTGACATTTTTGGAATTTTTTTAAAAAAAATCATAGGCATGATAATATCAACACAAAAAAATGTATTTCAAATTTTTACTAGATGGTGAGGGTATGAATAAACTGAATGGAAATGTACAGGCAAATAAATAATACAATTTAAAATGCATATAATATCTTCTTTGAACATGTATGGTAACAGGTGTTACAAACACTGAAATAAAACACATTTTGTGTTAAGCTTCATTGTAAAGTGAACAAAATGAGGAATTGCATTTTGGGAAAGTTTGGTCTTTCTGTTCACAATTTGATACAAATCTAGGATATTTGTGTAAAGGAAACAAACCAAATTTCATGCATATAAAACATTGCATCTTTGAGTAATCATGTTCACATATACATAGACATAATTCCAAAAATGCATTTTTCTTTAACTCAAAAATGTTGCAATTCATCAAAATCTCAAGATCACACGTTTTTGATTGTTATAAAACTTTCTCTTTACTTATAAGAAAATGGGAAAAAAAGTGGATTTGTACATATTCTTAGCAAATGTAAACTCAATTTAGGTACAAAAGAATGCTTAAGTATTAAAATCTTCTATTAATTATGATTCTGAGAAAACTGTTTAAAGAAAAATATTTACTTACTACCTGAAATGGAAGAAATATTTCCTACATCTTCAAAAACATCTGCTTCTTCAGACAGGCCAAACAAATCACTATTATCGTCATCAGCTGACTGAACAATAGAATATCCTTGAGCTTCCAATCCATTTAATGTGAGTGTGCTACTGTCCATCATTGCAAATGATGGATTTTCATGGCCTGCCCCACTGGACGGAGGGAGTTGTATTACCTCAAAGACAACAACCTACAAGAAAAGTAAACGACTCAGACCACAATTATCAGGGGTGAAAACAGCAAAGATACAAAAAAGAGGAAAATTCACAAGAGTAGCTACATTTTTACGTGAATACATTAAAGAAGAGATAAGTAAACACTTATTACTGAATGATTTACTCATCACAAAAAAATTATGAAACAAATATGGTCTTACTTACAGCCATGTATGAATTTTTTCGATTACAAATACTTATTTTCAACATTATAAAATCAATGTTTTCCTACTCACTTTCTTAAAATAGATACAATTAATAAATAATGTTTTATAATATTAATATTTTTTATAAAATGCATATAATAAACCTAAAATATAGAAATCAGATTTTGCTTCATAAAAGAAAAAGTCACAAAAGAGTCCTGCATAAATATCAGTTTACAAATAATACAAAAAAGCGGAAAATCGCGGAGGATTTTCACTCCTGAATTATTTTACATAAAAATTTATTTTTATTATTTGTAAATATTTCAAGGACGTACTTTCCGTTATTGCATTTCTCCCCTTTTTTAAAAAATTTACTTAACTTTCCAAATGCACAATTATTTTTATCCGATAACTTTTAGCTCTGAGAAAAAGGCTTTAAAAGACAACAAAACCTCGTATTTTGAAAATCTTTTTACCCATAACGGTTTAAGAATATGTACAAATACAGTAAATTCTCGATTATCCGACATTCAAGTATCCGGAGAGCTCAACTAACTAGAAAAGTTAGAAAATGAGTTTTTCTAAAAATTTCACATCCGCGCGTTAACACGAACAATTTTCTGGAATGCAACATCCGCTCCGCATGGAGAGGCGTAGAAGGAAAAAAAAAAAAAGCAATATACAGTACTGTGACTTACACAGACTTGTTTTATAGGGGAGAAGGGATTCAAAAGCAAAAGCGAGAACAAAAAAAAAAGTCCCCACCTCTCACCTTCCGCCAAAAGACAAGACCTAAAAACGAAATCGACAACCAAAAAAAAAGTAAAGGGATAGAATCGGTAAAAAAAAAAAAAAGCTCCTGGTGGTTACTCCAGATTTGTAAGTCTCTTTCTTTTCCTTTATTTATTTACTCTCCGAAAATACCGACAGATGTTGATTCCGATTACGTACGTATTGTGCAATAACCCTTGCGATTTTTTAAAAGATAATTAATTTTGATATTCAATCTGGATTTGTTTATGATCACTTAAAAGAGTTTTATTATGCTTGTTGAGTAGAATATTTTTCAATTCTGCCAGTTATTTTTATATGTTTATATTTTTACAATCTATATATTCACGGTAAAAATTCGGCTACAGATCATACTTTTTTTTATCATCAATGTTAAATTAAAATCTTCATAATATGTTTTGTAAATACAATGTTATGGAAGATACAGAAGTATTCTCAAAAATTATACCCAGATAGCATGTACGTTTGCAGCAAGTTTGATTTTTACTTGATATTATCTTGTCAAGGCAAATTTGACAAGTCAAACTTGAAGCAAAACTGCTGCAAACTAACAATGTAGAATCGCCACCCTCGCTTGTGAAATGAGTTTGCGACAAGTTTGCCAAGCTGAAAATAGACAACTAGCGCCACCCCTCCTTGCAATGCAAGCTTGCTGCGAATGTGCATGACAAGTTCACAGCACGATTGCAAAACAAGTTTGCTGCAAAGATGATAGAGCACACTAAGAGACACTAAAGCAGAGAAAGATCTTTCTCTGTTTTAAAAAACATCCGATTTTTAATAGCATCTCCTGGACCGTCCTTCTTTTTATTAATTCAATAAATCAATGATAATTTGTGAAAAAACTAACTTTTTTATAAAAAAAATTTTGAAACATTTTCCATCTTTTCACTAGAACTCGCACTTTAAAGAAAACTTTATCGCTTTTTTCTTAATATTGAAACTTTAACGTTTATAAACAAAATTAAATCTAAAAAACAGTCAATGTTTGTTGAAAAATAATAACTTATACACTTTGTCCCATTTTAAAGTAATTAATTTTGAATTCTAATTTCATAATTTATTCTACTAGCAAAACGTAGTTATTAGCGAAAATCGCTCTCTCTTTGACTTCAAATCATATTCTCAACTCAAAAAATTAATGAAATCAAGAAAACAGTTTAAAATAAATCGTATACGAATCGAATCGAACGATGTATTCGCGAAATCTATCTTCTACTCTCAGAGTTTAACTGGCCGAGTGGTTAGAGCTTCAGCTTAGGAAGCAGTAGGTCACGAGTTCTAATCCGGGATGTGTTCTTACTCTGTTTTTGCTATAGTTTGCAATGAGTTTGACGTGACAAGCTTGCTGCAAGTTCGTCGCGTTGTGACTTTGAAGCTGACATTAACATGCTGCAAGCTTGTTTCAAGCTTGCACTCTTGTCATGTCGAATTTGTTGCAATCTTGCAGATTTTGCAGAGCAAGATTGCTACAAACTAAAATTGCTATCTGGGTATTGAATGCACATTTCAAAATGACAAAAACAAATTATTTGGCCGAAAAAAATCTAAAAAAAAAAGGCTACCCCCAATTTTTCCCATCACACTCAACTATCAGGAATCCAGAAATTGGTGTATTCCGAGCATGCCGGTTAGTTAAGCTTTTACTGCATTGAATGTGAATTAGGTGCTTTGGATCTGGCAATCAGGATAAAAAAGTCAGCTTGACTATATGAAGGTTAAAACAAAGCAGGATAGCATGCATTAAATAGGAAAACAAAAATTATCAATGAAATTACATGAATTGAATTTTTGTATTCATTCTTGTGATGTTACCCATAATTGATTGTGACTGACAGCAGATGCAGTGCCTTCTGAAGCTTTGAACTGGTAGTGAAGGCCAAGCGACCGTCTGTGATAAACAATTCTCCTTTTCATGTTTTGTTAATGTTGAAATTATATGTGCAAACTTGTCTGCATGTAACTTGAATTTAAATTAATAATTATTACACTAATTGGACTGTTTATTGAACAAAAAACGAACCCACAGTTTTAATTAGTTTATTCTCTTACAGCATTTAATTTCTACAAAAAGAAAATTAGTTTCATATTTTTCTTCCAATATCCAGAATTTTTACTAAAACTGGAAAAATCAAACATTTTTACAGTTTACAGACATTAATTTTCCGAATACAGAAACTATAAAAAAATAATAATAAAATCTACCTGTTGGTCTTCATTTTCTGTTTGATTTCGCTTCAATTCATCATCATCTTCTCCATCCTCATCCTCTCCTGGTCTTTTAGAATCTCCCAATTGCAAGGCTAATTCTTTTTCAGAAATGGTTGCATCAGGGTCATGAATAGCATAGTGGCGCATCAGATTTCCCTTTACAACAAAAACATAATAATAATGCTACTTACACAGAACAAAATTTAACAAGTAAACATGTTTGATTATCAGGAAACAAAATGTTGTAAAATTTTAGTTTATAATAAATTGTAATGAATTTTGATGAAAAGGCATGCCAAAAAGTAAACAACTGTTAAAATATATCAAGAAGAAATGGTATTCAGGGTTCTTACTGATTTTTAAAATTAAAAATCAAGGAGTATTTAAGGAGTTTCAAGGAGTATTTTCAAAATTTTCAAGGAGTCTATATTTACACATGAAAAAGAGTTCCCTTTTTAAAGTACACAAAAATTATATTAGAGTATTTAAAACATTGCTAATAACTGAAATAAATGTGCTTATATTTATTTCTTTTATAAGTTTTTACTAAGCTGATTTATCTAAGAATGCAATGTTAAATCTATTTATAAGAAAGTAGAGTGGTGCCGCTGACACACAATTTTTTATAAAATTATACAACTACCCCAAAAGTTCATTACATACCATGATTTACCATGTTTTAAATAAAAAACTATTTCCATTAATTTTTTTTAGAAATTAAATTTTTAAAGAATTTCCATGCCTCACCGTGCACCTTATGTAGAGCACAGTGATCCAGTATTTAAAATATAGAGGTGCAAAGAGAGCATGGATTTAGATACTAGAAACTGTTTTTTGGCATTTTTATAGCTTATAAAACAGTATATGAAGAAAATAAAATTAACAAAATTTCTTGATTATTAAAACTAATTTAGTTAAAATTGATTAATACTATCCATTTTCCTTCAACTCCACCATCACAATATATGTCCTTTACAACAAACCATACATTACAATTTAAAGAAATACAGTTAATTTTTTGAAATAATCCAAGAGAAATAACATTCTCAATTTGCACCATTCTATTGTTTTGGTTATTACTGATTGGCACTTAAAACCAATTATTAAAATTTGGATACTGCTAGGAGAATAACATCAAATCGTGGAAAGAGCAACGCAAAATACTTGGTAATTGATATGGCGGTGATTTAGAATTCTTTTTATCAGTGAAACGTGGTTTTCAAGGAGCGTACAAACCCTGGTATTCGAAATTTCCTATATAAATAATTTAATCACAACATCTCTAAAGAAGCACTTGAACTTTCATTTACAGTTCAACTCAGACTATTTTGATGAAAAGGTGTGCCAAAAAGTAAACAATTGTTAAAATATATCAATGAAGAAGAAAGGGTATTCGAAATTTTCTATATAAATAATTCAATCACAACATTCCTAAAGGAGCACTTGAACTTTAATTTACAATTCAACTCAGAATATTAACACGCAGATTAGCAAACATATAAAATTTGAAAATCCTAAATTTCAAACTATAGATAAAGATTTTCTATTACTGATTTACGAATAAAGTAATCTTACTTAACTCTAGAAGACATCAAACCTATACGAGGATTGTTAGACAAAAATTAGGTTTTATAAATAGCAAATTATTGAGCAGCAGTAATTTTTTTTACAAATGTCCACTAGTGTCTTCATTTGTTATTACAGCATTATTGGTCATTTAACAAACATGTTATTGTCATTACAATTGTGCTTCCTTAGGTAATGTACATATTCAAAGTAATACTGTCTTTGAGTAATAAATTATTCCTAACACAAATGCAGTAATTCTACTGCTGGTGTCAGATCCATTCATACCTAATAACCATTTAACTCATTTTTATTCAAAGACTAATTCACCATATACTCAAAATTGGAGTTATTTTCTCATCAATCATATATCTTCATATTTTGAAACTCATTAAATACTGCTACCCATCCCTAGTAGCACAAAGATATTATACAAAAATTGACTGATGTTCAACATTTGAAATATAGTACAATACCATAAAAATATCATAAAAATGCTTGTCGAGCTATTTGAAATACTTTGTGCAAACTATGCTGAGCTATACACTGAGTATGCACTACACTACTATGCTAATAAATGTCCCGGCTTAGACGGGTGCAAATGTCGCCAATTGTGAACCAAACGCGAGCCAAGTCGCCAAGCAAAGCAATTTGGCGCAAATGTCGCCAAGTGAACCAAACACGAGCCAAGTCGCCAAGCGAAACGATTTTCCGTCAGCCAGACGCAAATGTCACCAATTGTAAACCAAACGCGAGCCAAATCGCCAAGAGCGAAGCGATTTTCCGTTAGC
This sequence comes from Araneus ventricosus, assembly GCA_013235015.1. Taxonomy (NCBI): domain Eukaryota; kingdom Metazoa; phylum Arthropoda; class Arachnida; order Araneae; family Araneidae; genus Araneus; species Araneus ventricosus. The sequence continues at coordinate 12,539 of BGPR01036371.1, forward strand.
CGTTCGCAAAAGTCGCCGATTGTGAACAGCCAAGTTGCCAAGAGTGAAGCGATTTTCCATTAGCTGGGCACAAATGTCGCTAATTGTGAACCAAACACGAGTCAAGTCACCAAGAGAATGGTTTTAAGAAATTTGGCGGAATTCTACATTATTTGGCGATTTTTCGCTTGCGCCCGGCTAACAGAAAAGTACCTGGAATACTTTGTCCAAACTATGCTGAGCATACACTATGCTAATAAATGCCCTTTGCTTAATGTTTTTCTCCTGCTTCTGACTTGCAAGGAAATGGCATATATTTATACTCATAGTGCTTTGTATCTTTTTAAACATGGGTAAATTGTTCTATGATAAAGATTTTTAAAAAATTTCCAAATTGAAACTCTCCCACAAAATAGATAAAAATTTTGAACAACCTTTTCATCTTAAATTTCACATATATGTTAACTCTAAACTACAAATTAAATTTCAGTTAAGCTTCAAACTATAACAGGTCTACCTTAATTCATAAAATCTTACTTTATGGCGGAAAGCTTTGAAGCAAACAGCACAAATGTGTGTCTTTTCTTTTGGTTCTGGTTTTACATAATCCGGATTGTGATAGAGGTTTTTGTGCCTCTTTAGGAGCTGCTTTTGTCGAAAACACAGATCACATTCATCACAGTGGAAAGGCTTTTGGTCTGTATGAACCAACATGTGAGTTTCTAGGTGACGTTGAGAGATGGAGGCATAGTCACAGAGGTCACATTTGAAACATTTTTCACCATCATGACTCTTTACATGAATCTAACAAAAATACACACAGAAAAGAAAATTGTATCAAATAAAAGAGTAAAATGTTCTATCTTTTCAATTACAGTAAAGTATTTACTTCTCTAAGTGGCCACCCCTGCTTAGCAGTTATCCCTCTTAACATTCATTTTTGTTTGGCACAGAATTTTTGCCCCATAGACATAATGTAAAAATAATCTAAATTAATAGCCACTGAAACCCCTCTGAGTGGCCAGGCTGGTTTCCCGTTCAACTCAAATGAAGTACATTCTGTTTATCTCTCTGATCTTAGACCTTTTATTAAAATATAAAAATCATACACTCAAAAACAACACTGGAAATCAGACGAAAATTAATAATTCCTTTCCTAATGTGAAGAGAAAAGTGAACTTTGGACCTCTACTGGAGTTGGGCATTCAAGAGCTCATTTGTGACTTTCAAACAATGATTTAGACTTGGATAAAGAAGCTGCTGATATGGGCTGCGACCACCAGCAAATGAAATTTTCAGTTCCGCAGACTTATGGGAGAATACATTCCTTAACAACTATTGACTAAACGATTAGGGCTATTTTTTTCCAATTAGGAAATAATAACAATAAAAAAAAATCTGGAAAAACTGAAAGATCCGCAACACAAATCGTAACTTTTTTCAAAAGAAATTAGAAATTTTTTTACTTTAGATGATTCTTAAAATTTGCTTCATCAGAAATGATGAATGATGGCTTGTTGAAATATGTATTTTGTATTTTCAAGCATGGAATCCTCGGAGAATGGAGGGCGATCACTGTAATTCCACAACTTATAGAAAACAAACCAGAATTTGTAAAGATGCAAAGGAATAAATATCCTTCCACTAATGCTGCATCCAACATAATTCTACGTGACAAGAATAATAACAAGCCTTATTTGCAGTGGAGGGTACAGAAGCATAAAACTGTTAAAATCACGGTTTTTTCAAAAATATTAATATTTTCCTTTTTCTAGCAAAAAAAAAAAAAAGTAATTTTCTATTCCAAAAAAGGAATACACTTTTTTTTGTGTGTGAATTTTTGTCTGTGAATCTTATTTAATAAATACTGGCTAATAGACATTGTCGAGTTTTCATTTTTAATGTAGGAGAAAAGGAAAAAAAAAAAAGCACCAGGCATAATTTGATCTTTGGCCTTACCTAGATCAACTACTCTTATTAAAAAGATATCTGTAATGTAACAATTTCAATAAGATGTAATTCTTTTAATGTAACGTATGTAGAATAAACTTTTTAAAAATGAACAGATGTTGTAATAATAAAACAAATTTGTATGTCCATCACCAGGTATTCAACACTTTAAAATTTGAAAGTATATTTTTGGTTGAAACGACTGGAAAAACTTGTAAGAAATGGCATTTATCACTTTCACTTAACAAAGACTTTATCTCGGTTACAAGTGACCAAATTTGTGTTAATTTTTTATAGCCACATTTCAAACATTTGGATACAATAAGAGGAAATTGAAATCTACCACACAAATATGACTTTTTTTTCATAGTTTGTACATATGTACTTCATGTGCTAGTCATTTAAATTGACTGCATCAGTCACCAAAAATGAAAACAGTCTGTATTTTACTCTATGCAACTCATGAATTTTCCATGTGACATTAATTCCGATTATGTATATTACTGCACATTTCTAAAATTCCCATTTTTTACATATACAATTAATCTTTAGTGCATTTATCAAACTAACATTCAAAAACTTAACATTGTTTGATAAAGGAGCTTTCATATATTACTGAAGTTTCTGCCAATAATGTAAAGATTGTAAATGGAAAGTATTTATGCAGCCTTCAGATAATTCATTTCCTTCCTACATTATCCATTTAGGAATTAGAAATATTGCTGATTCAATAAACAGTTTCATTGCCTTTTACCTACTAAGGATTTCTTATATCAAAGGAACATTTTCAGGACACTTTTTTTCAACTGAATCATAATATCAAACACACCACAATGGAAAGTTTGGGATTTCCTACCAAAACAAATGTTTGAAGAAAGACCACATCTTTAAACTCACCAACACAAGCAAATTACTTTTTAATAAATCATATAAATAGTAAATAAATGTATTTCATACTTCAGACTTTCTACTGATTTAAAAGTCCAACTGCAAAAGCATTTTTTTAAATGAGATTTCATAGCTTATTCATACCTTGTAGCTATATCGATCAAGGAACACTTTTCCACATCTTTTGCAACGATGTGGATTGTCACTAGAATGA
>BGPR01036372.1:0-14737 GCA_013235015.1 Araneus ventricosus
TTTTTGTATTAAAATATAATGGCACGATTTGAAACGAAAATCAGTATCAATATCAGAAAAGAATAACTAAAAGAAAAATACGCTTAACGAAGAACTCCAGAAAATTTACTGCGGAATATCCCTCCACGGAGTAATATCGTCCGAAAAGTGATAGTTGTGGGTTTCTGGAACGCACAGTACCTAAATATCATTTTAACACAACATCACATGTTACTGATCAGCATTCTAAACTTAAAAATTACGTCCATAATCGACCTATGACAAATATGCCGTTTCAATTTTTTGTATTCTTCGCATACATTCTGAACTAATGACTAATATTCCAGTTTTAGAACTTAGCTTTGCAGTGTGTTACTACAGTCGAACCGCGATATAGCGAATCCGGGATACAGCGAACCTTTTACATGGTCCCAACTGAAGCCCTATGTTAATAATGTATTTTCATACGTTTACAACGAACAACAAACGCTAGAGACTCGGTTACAGCGAACTGAAAATTTCTAAAACTTCAAACTTTTCACTTGCCCGAAGGGACATTCTTTACTAATTGTGCTCAAGTCAACCCAACTTCTATAAGAGTTACCCCTTTTGCATGAAATACTCTGGTCCAGAGACCACATTCATCGCCTATTGTACCTTTGTTAGAGTCGCTGCTGACCCCATAAGTGGGACAAAGGATCAATAGGCAAGGCTCTTTACAGTTTCTATCTCCCCTCCTCCCCCCTGTGGACACCTCTGGCCTGGTGTCAACCAGGGAAGGGGGGACTTTCTGGTCATCTGGGGAAGTGAGTGAGGAAGATATCGTGGCATTAGTAAATGAAAAACAACTCTATTGTAGATTCGTCTTCAGATATGGAGGAAGAACAAGACGAACCAGGACCTTCAATTGCAGATGCAAACGTTTTGAACAATTTTTTTTTTTTGCCACAGAAAACATCTACGAACATGTTGTGAACCTGTTTAAAATAGTGGATAAACAATTGACGAGTTGTATATAAAGTCGAAAACTTTTCAGCCAAAAATAACATCTTTTTCCAATAAGTAAAAAAAGATAAATGTTTAGTTTGTTTATTATTGAGTATATTATTTAATACTTTATTTGTACCTAATTACTGATGAAAATATTATGCTATTGAGAAGTTTATTATAGAAGTAGTATCTTAGCATGTTAGGATATTTTATTTGCGAATACGGATACAGCGAACCTCGGTTAAAACGAACTTCTGAGTCGGTCCTTTGAGGGTTCCTTATAACGGGGTTTGACTGTATAAACAAAGAAAACAAATGAAGTTAATGCTCTTTTATACCTAAATAAACTTTTGTTGTGCATATACATCGACAAGATGATATGTGAAGATTACGGTGGTGATTAGGAACTAAAAATTGATATTGAAGTAATTCCACATAGTTTTTGCCAATTTTGAAAGGGATGTGCGACCGAAAGTTATGAACTGGTTTCGATAAATAACATTTTTATCCTTAAGAAGTTGAGTGCTTAACAGATAATTCTATAATAAAGAGATCAAAAGGAATTTTAAAACTGGAAGAAAAACAGTCGAGTTTCGTCACTTTTTATGACTATTAAGGCTCATGCGGAAGTGGAAGATATAAATCAATTTCCTTAATTTTCTTCCTTATTTTATTTCTCACCAATTCAGATTTTTCCTTGGTACAGAGACATGTTGGCTTTTCTCAGCCCATCCTACCATAAATTTTGTACTCCTGTAAAATGGAGATTATTTGTCCGATGAGCACAGCACGCAGTCGATGCGCATTCGTTAATTTGTGCTTTTGCCTCACAAGCTTTGGAAAGTTTGCAACATTATGAATTGCTTAACCGACTTCTCCGGTTAGCTCACTGGAGATGAATGGATGGTTAAAATAAATCTGGGTCATAGTTAAATTAAATTAAATTTATTTTTCTCATACTTTCCACATGAAATAATTCTGGATTAACTAAGATTACTTAAACTGGCAAGTTACATTATCCAACTCGCTACGCATAGCGAGATTCGACCGACCGGTCCCAGTGAGAGGGAAAAAACGACCCTTCTCTTAAAAACAGTCAAGAGACTCTGTCCATCCTGCTTTTCCTGACAGCGAAAAGTCCTTGCAGTGCCATCTCTTGGTAGGAGGGTGAGTTAAAGTCTATCGTGGCGCCATCTCTTGGTAAGAGGGAAAAGTGTACCTTAAAATATTGCTTTATTTCTTAACTAGCAGTACGCGCACGGTGTTGCCCGTGGAATCAGGACTGGGGAAAAAATGACAACAATGACACGAAAAAGTTTTTAAAACAAAATCAAAACAAAAGATACACATTATTTGATTTTCCTGCTTATTTTTTTTCTCGCTACAGTACAGAGTACGTTAATCCCAAACAATATTACAAAATTGGAACGTGAAAATGATTATTATACAGCAAACAAAATATAAAATTGAATCCGAAAATAATAATCGAAGTAATACATTCAGGCGAAGGTCATGACGTATCCCGCGCGTCCGCCAATCAAAATTGCCAACTACGTTCCGAAGAATTGCCGCGCGAGGAACTCGATCGAGAAAAATAACTCTCAACCGTCCAGAAAAAAATTAATTAAGAAAACACGGGAAAAGATATTTTAACAGTTCTTGTTTTAAATCTGATAGAACCGTTCTAGTTATAAGCTGAAAAAAATTGAAATTAATAGTGTTATTAGAAAGTCGGATGTAACAAATTTAAAATCAAAAGTAACATCTCGACGCCAAAACTGGGTACTTTTTAAAAATTTCTGAAAATTCAGTAAATTGTGTTAGAAATTCAAAACTAACTTCATTAGAACGGAAATCGCGTGCTCTTTCCGATGGTGTATCTATTTTTGTCGTACGATTATTTGAAACCATTCTATTGAGAAATTAGTGCGAAAAATCAACCAAAACAAAACATTAAATAAAAAAATTCTAGTTTAAATTTTAAAATTTCGGCTTCGAGGTGCATTCAGTCACCATTACGACTACCTGTGTGCCAAATTTCATAGCTGTAAGTGCGATAGATTCGTCTGGACATCGCAGACAAACACACACACACACAAACATTGCCTTTTATAAGTATAAATTTGTTGAGCGCAGTGACTTTGTCTCGGCTTCGAGAGAAGGGTCCTTTCTATTAAACCTTCTTTTCCAACAGGTGATTAGGGAGAAAAAGGCTTCCCTGCTGTCGAAAGGCGGCAAGGTGTCCGAGGCAGAAGACGAGTCGCGCCTCGGGGGCAAGAAGCGGCAGGCCCTCATGGATCTGCTCCTGGACCTGCACGTCAACGGCCAGCAGATCATGGAACAGGACATCAGGGAAGAAGTGGACACTTTCATGTTCGAGGTAAAACCACGCGTTTCGCTTTCTCCTCTATGTGTAAGTTCGTCATTCACGATTGCTCCACTCCACACAAACGGCGCGATGGCACTCCACACTATTCCAGTTTTCATCCACTTAGGTAAGCCATTAACAGGTCGATCCACTCCACGCAAACGGCCTTCTATGGAATATGAGGGGTGAAGGTTACCGATGTGGCTGTAAAAGGTGCAGATTTGTGGAGGGTATGATTATTCACAGGCAAAGTGATGGCGATGATGCCACACTCCCACGTATCTGCACCGATCGTATTTCAGCATTTATGGTCCGGCAGGCCAAATGAACTGGTTGGATATCCAGAGAGGTTGAAAATCCAAACTTTTGACCGCACCTCTCCAATGAGGAACTTGCACCCGTGAGGAAAATGCTAATTTCTGTGTTTTATCAACAGATTGATCATCAAAATGTTCGAAAACGGTAATTAAAACCCATAAAGTGGACTTAATTCATTAAAATTTAAGTTTTAAATTACCGAAAAGTACGGCAAAAACACATGACCTCAAAACGCTACGTGATTGGTTTGACGTCATTACTCACAACGCTGTAATGTTTACGTTTGTCTAGCGGCGTTCGTATTCTATTGACATCCAAATTTATTTCAATTCCGATCTTTATAATAATTCATCCTCTCATTCTCACTGATTTATTTCTAAATGTTTATTCATTTTTACGAATAATGTCCGTAATACCTCGATTTACCAAAGGACAGTCGGACAATTTGCCGAAAATTGACAGCATGACGATGTTTTCGTTTTTAGAAAAAAACCCGGATTTCATGGGAGCGGAAATACGAGGAATTAAAACAAAAATTTATTTCTGCAAGTATGACCACACACACACGAAGGAAGAGCAAAAGAAATCATCGAAAAACATCAGAAATTAAGGAAATACGAGAGCTTAATGTGAAATGAAAAAGGGGGGGGGTAAGTCAGGTATAGGAAAAATAAATTATATCCCGGAAATACCACACCCACAGGAAAGAGAAACAATGTTTATAGCAAAAATAATCCAAAAATATAAAAAATTAAGGGAATGGGAGAGATGAGACGATACCGAAAAAAAAGGGGGAGTAGGAGCCAAGTACAAGAAAAATACAATTTAGGCAGAAAACACCCCTCCCCCACAATAAACAGGCATCAAAGACAACGTATGCTACAAAAATCATTAAAAAATAAAAAAATTAAAGGAATGGGAGAGGTTCAAAAAATTTACTGCAAGCTAGTAACGAAAGGGTTACAGTCTGATTGCATCATTTTTTGGAAAGGCTCTAAAAATGCCAGAAATTGAATTTGGGCGGACAAAACCACTCTCGCACTAAATAAATACATTGGGAGCATCATTTACAAGTGAAAATAATCTGATACAGTTGAAATTAGCTAAATGCCAGACGTGTTTAATCTGACAAAGTGAAGGATGTCAAACGGAAACAAACGATTTCCAAAACAGAAAATGATTCATAAAAAATGAACTAATTGTCCAAATTGCATAAATGATGTGTCGAAATACACAGGAGGAGATAGAGAATAATAATAATTATGTTTAAACAGTTGGGAAGAAGAATTTCCGCACTCGAAAAAAGCTATTGACCAAAGCCGATTGCATCATATTTTGGAAAGTCACAAAATACATGAAAAATGATATTCGGACGGGAAAAACCACTCTCCCACTATTTAAACACACGGGCAACATCTTATGCAGGTGAAATTAATCGAATACAGTTAAAATTAACGAAATGCCAGCTGACGAATGTAAACAAACCGATTGGTGAAGACAAAGTGATTCATAAAAAATGAACTAATGGTGCTATTTACAAAAATTATATATCAACACACTCAGGAAAACATATTAAACAAAAAGCATTTCGAAATCTTATTCTGTTTTATAAAATTCCTTTTTAGATCAACAAGAAACATGTGCCGCTTGCTATGCTGCTTGCTATTTTAACGTCGCCATCAAAGTAAACAAACCGTCATGGTGAACTGTGACGTCACAAGTGGCGGCGTAGGAAAACTAGCGTTTTTGAGATGAAGTAAATAGTGCGCACTTGAAATTGTTTTATTTTACCTTTTCGGGCTATAAAAGTAAAAAAGAAAGATACTACCCATCATATTTTTTTCATTTTCTATATTATAAAAATATAAACAAAAAACGTGCAAGTTCCTCATTATCATCGGTTTTTTCACTGACGATCGGTTTTGGCGTGGAGTGGAGCTGTCGCAAATTTCCAGACTTAAGGCGTGTATACACTTGCGAAGCGAATCGTTCAAAGAAATGATTTTCACGACGAACAAACCACAAACCATGAGAAAAGAGCAAACCTAATTGGAACCATTAATAATCGTTTGTTAGTTGACAGTGGAAGGGGGCGTCTTTGGGCGCGCTTTGGAATACGCCTTGGTTTGCAAAATTGACCTTGTAGGCTCGAAGCGGGTTCACCTGGAACGATGAACCGCTTTCGAACGATATGCTGATGCCTCTCGCTGAAACACAGACAGAATCGGCACGTGTCAATCAAAAAAGCCCGACCAGACCTGCAAACAAATGGCTCACAAGTGTCGAAGTGACTTTATACACATTACTACGTTCAAGAAGTTCCGGAACTTTATGAATAATTTCCAAATATAAACGAATTGTGCCACTTCCAGCAGAACAAGTGAAGAAGCCCCGGAAAAACGGAGTGAATTGCATCCCTTTGTGCAGAAAGTGTGCGGTTCTTGTGAGAGATAGCTATAAGAGGTGTTTTTTCTTTCTTTTTCTGTAGTTTCATTTTACTGTAATAAATCCGACAAACGAGGAAACTCGTCTGTAGGAAAAGGTTTTCTTGGCTAAAACTGTGACTAGGACACTAAATGACATCTATGAAAAGACGACACTCACGCTTTTCTTTATGCGCGTGGGGGGAGTTTGCGTTTAGAAGAGTAAAGGGTCCTCTGTCTTATTGGTCTGACTTTCATGTAAAATAATTGGTGAGAAAAGTGTTATTTCTGTTTTTAGTCGTAAGAGAGTAAAGACATATTATGTAGCGTATCTTTCAAAAAGGAAAGAAAAAAAAATTGGAGAGGTAAGCTGAAATTAACATTTTTCTATTTTTACATTGCTCTTGTAGTAATAAACATTAGCCGCATTCGGCTGCCAACCGACTCGTCCATCTTATTAATTGTCTTAATTTGATTATATTAACAAACTTTAAATTCGCCAACTTATTTAATTTTTGTTAAGTTAAAAGTATTAATTGCTACAAAAGACTGAGAAAGAAATTAGTTGTGCAAAAAAAGAAAAAGAAAGAAATGTATTAGCATTTCAGATAACTTTTGATGCAGTAGAATGTTTTGGTGTCTAATGAAACTAATGACATAAGTCTTTACATTCAATTGTTAAAAAAAGTCTAAAAAACACGAGATTCAATGAAGATTAGTTTTTAAATTTTGCATTATTATAATCTACAATTATTGCGTATTATTAAGCTTATTATAAAGTGAAAATTTAACCTCATCATATCAAATAAATGAATTACATAATCTCCAGGAATATTATCTTGCCTCAATTGGAAAGATGAGCTTAATGTCATTGCTAAAAAGTAAATTTATTAAAATAAAATAGAAAATCTATCAAAAAATAAAATTATTTGAAGTAACGAAGAAAGAAAGAAAGAAAAAGACTGGACTTAAAGGAGAAAAACTGACGAAACAATGAAAATGGACTGCATTTTAACACAACAAAAGAAGTTTTTTACATTATAAGGATGTATTTTGTACAAATCTATAGTTTTACTCGACCTTTATGAAATTTGGCACACATGCTCTTCAAAAAAAGATGAAAATAATTGTCAACTTTTTAAAGTCCAAATGTAAATTAAAATTTCAGTAACTTAAAAATTAAGCAAGATTTTGGCGCTTTTTCGCAATATTTTCAAAAAATACTATCTAACAAAATGATTTTTGAATTACTTATAATTCAAAAATATCTTTTTAATGATACCAGTTGAATTACAAATTACTGAATCATTACCAGTACAAATTACTAAACTCTAAATCATCCAAAGAAGTTTGTTTTAAAGGTTCCTGGCTCTTTCAACAGATGCCCTACTAATGGGCAGCATTTCTCCTTCATACTTTGTCGCTAACACCGTATACGAAATATTGAACTTCCGGAATTTAAAATCAAATAACTTTAATCATAATTTCGCTATTTTAAACGTAGAAAATTAAGGGGTGTTAAAAGGGATTTATTTTAAAGTCGCGGAAAAATGAAATGTATAATGAAAAAATTAAATTAAATACATAATTATTAAATATTATAGATTCAAATTAATATAATTAAATATAAAAAATTAAATATAAAATTAAATAATATATATATATGGATTAATATTGTGATTGTAGATATGTGTGGGCCCTCACTGACTCATGGCAGCCACTATTTTCAGACCCAGTCCGCCACTGTCCATAATATTTATTTATGGAATTTATTGTATTTACTTATTTTTTAAAAATTGTTTTTTCTTATTTTATATGTTATATATTTCGGTCCCAGTCTCTGGTAGTTTTGGATCTTAGTGACATCTTGCTTATTTATGGTCTTGCTTTTCTTTTGTCGCTATGTGAACAGATAGGCTGAAGATATTGTGACAAAATCGTCTTGTGGGTGTACGTGAATGCAGTCCAATAAGCAGGACTTTTAAAAAATAAAGCTTTTTATTTTTACAAATTTTCCAAGAAAAGAAACGTAGCACAAGTATTAAAACAGCACTTATAAGAATTCACAACAGAAATTGCCAATAAATCTCAACACAACGCTCAAAGGTTTCTTATCAGCTCACCAGCTTGCTTGATGATCAAGATCCAACTCACTCCTCTTGGCTTGAGAGCTTGCTTTTATACTTTTTCAACAGGAAGTGACGTCATTACGTAGGAAGTGTCATAATCTCCAGGAAGTTCATGAACCCAGTAGAAATAGGTTGACAGTTCAAGGTCTTTCTAGAAAATTCCTTTTGTCGCTAAAATCGCCAACTATGTCACCAAAAATGTCGCCAACTTTGTCGCCAAGATTAGCATATCAGGGAAACAACGTTTCAGCTTTGTAACAATATATTGCCCCACAGGGCTTTGTACATATGTTCTTGAGTGTGTGTGTTGTTGTGTTTTGTGTGCGTGTGTCGTGTTTTGTGTGTTATGTTTTGTGTGCGTGTTTTAATTGCACTTCTTCCAGTCTTGGTTCTTGTCCCCGGCACGGGACCATTTGTAATTTTCATATATTATTAATATTTTTTCCTTGACTGTAAAAACCTACATACAATCTGTAAGCAATTTCCGCCCATGTTGGCGTTGATTGTAAGCTTTTGGAAATTTAAAATAAATATTGGCTAATCGGTTCTCTCTCCGGCTGCCTTATACCCTTTCGGGTGGGCGGGTCGCCGTGAGGCATGCCAATCGAGAAAGTTCGGTTGAACAACATATAAACATAATTATTTTTGGTATCCTTCTTTTGTATTATATTCTTGGTATACTCCAATACTTTTTGTTGACGTTTACGAGAAGTGGAGGGAATATGACATCAAATTTTTATTTCTTACTTGCTGTGAAATCTTCTTGGAGATATTGATTATAAAATTATCATCCGACGGTACAGCTTACCATATTTTCTGTCCTATCTTCTCCAGCAGAAAACTTACTGGACTGTAAAAATCTCAATTAATACTCCAACTATAGTAATACAGTAGTTTCATAACAGAAATTTTCATTAAAATGCCATGTTTTACTTATAACGAAAAATCATCAATAAGCATCCTACAGCAGCATTGTAGAAAGAGTATTTTGATGAGCGTATATAAATACGAGGATGGATCCCAAAAAAAGTTTACAAGGGTTATTAACAATAGACAGAAAATACAACAGGAAATTAAGAGGAATACTGGCCGATATCTTTTTCCACATAATCACCAAATCTATTTAGGCATTTATCTGAACGCAGGACCAACTCGTTTAACCCGGCTTGGTAGAAATCACATCCAGTCCATTGAGCCAGATCTCAGCAAAAGTTTTCCATCACTCTCTGAAGAGAACCTTGTTCCAGATAAGTGTTCCTTCAATTTCGGAAAAAGGAAATAGTCACTGGACCATCGTGAAGCTATCCGAGTAAAACGCCCTGACAAGTTGAATGATAGTGTGCATGACTGATCGCAAAACTCAAGTATTGCTGCACAAGTTCAAGTGGAAAGTCTGAAGCCACTCTCCGTACAGCCCAGATTCGGCACCCAACCTGGGTTTCAGACACTTTTCTACAACAAGGTTCTCTTCAGAGAATGATGTGAAAACAGCTGCCGAGAGCTGGTTCAATGGGCAAGGATTTGATTTCTACCAAGCCAGATTAAACAAGTTGGTCCCAAGTTTAGATAAATGCCTAAATAGATTTGGCGATTATGTGGAAAGGTGATCGGCCACTATGCCTCTTAATTTCCATTTGTATTTTCTGTCTATTGTTAATAATTAATTATTTATTACCTTTGTAAACTTTTTTTGGATCCATCCTCGTTTTATTGTGCGATTGTTGATACTGAGTCGAGTGCAGTTGTATTTTCTGTCTATTGTTAATAATTAATTATTTATTACCTTTGTAACCTCTTTTTTGGATCCATCCTCGTTTTATTGTGCGATTGTTGATACTGAGTCGAGTGCAGGGATCTAAAATGGAGAGTGTTTTCAGGGCCACGACACGACGGCCATGGGCATCACCTTCGCCCTGTACTGCATCGGGCTCTACCCGCAGGTGCAGAAGAAGATCCAGGAGGAGCTGGACGCCATCTTCGACGGAGACGCCCGACGCCCCGTGACCATCGACGACGTCAGGAACATGAAATACCTCGAATGCGTGCTCAAGGTCGGTGCAACGTCATTCATTATACACCTTCGTCGAAATGATTTCACTTTTCTGCTTACTTGTTAACGATGAGTGCATGGAGGAAGTGTCGCAATCGTCAAAAAAATTAACCACTAAATTTAGGTGAATCTCCGCGTTTTAAAACATGCCTGAGAGAGTTTGACTAAAAAAAATCCTGTGTATCTGACTAACTCAATGAAATCTGAGAATGCGATTCTACGAGGGACGTTCCGAAAGTAAGTTTCGTCATGCTTTCTCACAAGGAAGCTTTATTACAATCCGAAACACACAATGGCATAACAAAGTACAAACTTTTGGCTATTTTTCCACATATTCGCCACAGACACTGGTACATTTGTCGTACCGTGTAATCAATTTCAAGAAACCATACCAGTAGAAATCGGTTCTCCGGCGAGGGAATTAAATTTTTCACAGCATGCCGCACCTCTTCATCGCTTCGGAAGTGACGTCCCGATATTGCTGACTTCAAAAAGGTGAAAATGGGTGCCGAAGGACCTCACGCTGATCCCAAGACTGCAGGAAAGGCAATAAGCCTCCAGGCGTTTTGTTCTTGGACGATACTGCAAGACCCCTCACAGCAAGGGACACAAAAGAACACATTCGTCGCCTGGGACGGGAGAGATTGGATCACCCGACCTACAGCCCCGATCTTGCCCCATCAGACTTTCATCTTTTTGCTGCATCGAAGTCACCACTATGGGGACGTCACTTCCGAAGCAATGAAGAAGTGCGGAAGGCTGTGAAGAACTTCCTTCGCTCGGTGGGCACCGATTTTTACCAGGAAGGTTTCTTGAAATTGATTTCATGGTACGACAAATGTATCAATGTCGGTGGCGAATATGTGGGAAAAGAGCCAAAGATTTGTATTTTGTTATGTCATTGTATGTTTCGGATTGTAATAAAGCTTCCTTCTGAAAAAGCATGACGAAACTTACTTTCGGAAAGTCCCTCGTAGAATCGGAACTGTAGATCTGCACAGAAGTGGCCCGAAGTAATTTTTCCAACCAGGTATGGCAACAATATGATCTCCTCCTACCACAAACAATGTATTTTTTTATAAATTCTGTAACGTCCGTATCCTAAATGCCTAACAAACTTTTACTTAGAAGTAGGCATATTTTATCTGCAAATATGACTTCATAATATTATGGTGACAATTTTTTTAACTTCAGCTATTTTATGATTATATTATATTGGTCTTACTAATTATAAAATAATATAGACAAGAAATTTTAAAAATATACATGATTTAATTTCTCAAGTGCGTTAAAATATTTTTTTTCTTCACTCTTCCGCTTTGGCACCACCTAAACTTCGGCGCCTCTGCCGCCTCTGGGTCTGTACCAAATTAATTAAGTCAGGCAAAGGTAAAAGGTGTTTTTCCAAAATGCATACTAGATTCTCTTCATTTTAATATGAAACTAAACCAAAAAGCGACATATTTTCGTATTACAAAAATATTTTAACATGCCGTTGCCATTCCCGTTTAATATTATATGCATTTTAATTATTTAATTTATTTATCTGTACGTTGCCACTCACGTCCAAGGGAAAAATTACACACAATTTTAGCTATTGTGTTTGTTTACCCGCGTGTATGTACTCAGTTGAGTGATTATTAAATACATTTATTTGTGTAGGGTGTAGTGTCATATAAAAATGCAGCCGAGAAATTAGGCAATATTTCTTTTTTAATTTAGTTTATTAATGACACACAGGACTAGCACGACATAAATAGACAAACACATAAATACATTTAACATAAAGATAAGAAATTATACTTTACAAATCTCATTATTTCGAGTCATGCCCACACAAAAATCCTATCACACACTTCATTCTCAAAAAACAACCAGCCTCACTCCCGACCGAACGCCAACTGAACTGTTTACAGAACAGTCTTGTGCCGCGCCATCTACCGCAGGCAACAGCAACTATAATGTCCAGTTCCTTACAAAGGGAAAGTGGGGTTAAACCGGATACCTAAGATTTTAAGGCCTGTTGGAGCTAAACTATTCGAGATAAAGTTTGTTAAATTTTACTAAAATATTCATTATTTATCACAGTACAATAGGAAAGTCGCAGTTTTCTACTTTTACTACTGATTTTTTTTTATAAAAAAAGTCAAAGTACCCGGTTTTACCCCAGTAATGGGGTTAAACCGGATACACATGTTAAATCTATGGAAAATTAGGGAAAACTAAATTTCCAGTGGAAAAGTAGCATATTTTTTATTTTATGTGAGAATTTAAGAATAAAACAGTTTTCTAAGATTTAACAATAGTTATAATAGTTGGCATTTTAAGAAAAAAGACGATTATTTTAAATTTAACAATAATTACAATAGTTGACAATTTAAGAATAAAGACAGTTTTTTAAAAGATTTATCAATAGTTACAATAGTTAACAATTTAAGAATAATGACAATCAATTTAAAAATATTTGCAAAATTCGTATCTAAATTAGTGATAAAATCTGTAGGAATTAAATAGGGAACCTAGTAATGTCATTAGCGCATTGAAACACTGCTGGTTTGGAAATTACAATAGAACAGAATTGCGACAAAATGAAATGCAAAAATCTATCAAATGTTGTATAAAAAAATCGGAAAAACGTAAATAGCCTACTGGGTTCTCCTACTATTTTAATGATCCAAATCCCTAAAGCATAAGAAGAAAAATAATCTAATCCAAAAGCAAAAGAAGAACATTGTATTCGACGTAATTCTTTCTTCTTTAAAATGCAAGCTAACAGACGATCTCGGTCCAAATGTCGATGCGTTAACCAAACGATTTCAAAGTCTTCGAGCAAAAAATTTTTAATTTTACATGCGTTTTAAGTTTTATATGAGAAAAAATGAAAAATCGTTTATTTGCAAGCGACGAAATGATGGAATAAATAAATTTTAATTCTTTTTAAAATTTTGACTGAAATAATTCTTTGTATTATTTGAAATTATCACAAAAAAAACAACAAAATATTGGAAATCGGAATAAATTGGAAATGCTTTCCATCAGATCATTTGAAGCGAAGGTCAAATAGACACACAAACCCTCACAAACTACCAACTATCTCACAACCCAAGAAAATCCTCTAGAGTCGGGTATCCGTAGCTTTCCCTAGTATCCCGTTTTACCCCACAAGAAGTATCCGGTTTTACCTCGAGTGCAGAGGTCATAAGTAACGAAATAGAACAGCGCAATTATTGGAGTGAATCCTTATTCTCTGATAGGGTATAAATACTTAGTAAACGTATAATAAGTTGGACTAAAAATGGTTTTTAAAAGTGTAATGATTTTTAAGTAAGGATAGTTTAAAATCATACGAACATTGGAGAGGTGACGTGATAAAACAAATAAACCTTCACAGACGAAGTGAATTTAACAACAAAAAAATGGAAACTATTTCTTTTTTCTTCCCTAGTGGAGAATAATTCAGTATTTGTCCACTATGAAGAAGAATTAATAACGCCAAAATCAAAGTATCCGGTTTTACTCTACACTCACCTACATATTATTTTGACTATAACTGGTTTGCAAAATTTTTTGAAAATACGTTTACTGAAAAGTAGAAATTATTTTTTTTAATGAAAAATGTCGACGCCAGAACAAAATCGTAAAAGTGTGAGGCGTTGATTAAAGTACTCAAAGCAACTGAAATTTAATAGCATTTATAATTTTAATGAATGATTAGAAATTTTCTTTCTTATAGTATTTATTGCTGTGTAATTTCTTTATGGAAGAGTTTTCTGTTTTATTTATTAGGGGTAATGTAGAATTTCCACTATACCCACAGACTTCCAGCGTAATTCTTCGTCAAAGGAAATCTTCAAAATTTCAACACTCTGTTTGAAGATGTTAAGTAGTGTTTAAAGTATAGAATACTTTGAAAATATTAAATTTGATGTTCCTGTTACTATAGCGCTCAATGCTTACTTAAAAATAAGAGCCTCATTTTGTGGAATGGTTGTCATAATTGTTCGTTATCCCTCTTTTTGGCGACTTCTGAGGCTTGATTGGCGGTTAAATTTTTAACCAAATTAATTAATTGATTTAAATAATAAATGGCGGTTAAATTTTGATACAATATCGGAATGGATTTGGCGATTGCTTAAATCGGAGAGTTATCGGAAAACGCAAGTGGATCCTGGGTATGGAAGTTCTGTGAATCCAAAATAAACAGAACAGAAAACTCGTCCATAATGTTTTGAGCGCTTTGCTAACTATTTTACTTTGACACCCATATTTTTAAATAAAGGTATTTTTCTATTTTTAAATAAACTCATGAAAGTGTGTTTTAAAACTTATTTTTATCCTTTTTTAGTTTTTAGTCTCAATTAAATCAATCTCAAAATCAATTCCCCCCCTCTAATTTACTATCAGATGATGCCACTTACATAGAACAGAATTTTAACTTAAATTAAGCGATTAACTGAGAATTATGTTTTAAAAATATTAA